>QEOT01004974.1:34195-91423 GCA_003123785.1 Pterocarya stenoptera
CGGTGGGGGTTGCTGGGAGGTCGCGGGGCTCGGTGGTGGTGGCTGGGCTGGCTTATGGCGGCAGGCGGTGGCATTTCGAGACTAAATCCGTGTGAGACCCATTTCGGGAGTGAAGATGACGCTACATGTGAGGGTTGCGCGTGGAGGCTCGAAGGTGGCTGGAGGGTCGCCGGTGTGAGGGGGAGCTGGTGAGGTGGTCGGTTGCGCTGCTGGGTGGCTGAGAGCGGCGGAGAGAGGCTGAACGCGATTCGGTTGCTTGGCGAGGAAGGAGTACGCGGCGCGGCGATGAAGGAGTACACGAGCATCAGCGGTGCCGACAGTGGGGCTGGAGGCTGACGATGGTGGTGGCCGGTGACTTCAGGTCACGCATGGCTGGGCTGGGTGGGCTGAGAGAGGGAATCAGGTGGAGGTAGAGGCTGAACACTGAAATGCATGGGTTTTGAATTTTATTAAAAAATAATAATGATAATAATAATATACACCTCAGGTGTGCTGCGGATCAGCCGTGAACAGTGGCTGATCCGTAGCACAGCTCTTTAAAATTTTATATAATAAATTTAGTTTGTTCGGGATGAAAAATCTCATCCCGAAACCGAACCGAAAATCAAATTCTCCTACTTTCTTGAATCGAAACTGACCGATTCTTTACTCGGACCTGTTTGGACTGACCGAAACAGGACGATCTAGTCAATTTTTTTGATTTGTACTGTAAACACAACATGCATTGAAGATTCCTTATTAAGAGTTTCCAATTCAAACTACTATAAGGGATGCTACGCAACCACCCTTCTTGCTTTCTTCTCACATCCCACCCATGCTTGGGCAAGGAGTCAATTTTCCCCCGCATTCTGTCCCCCATGTATACTCTTTAGCCCTCGTCAGTTCACGGATGGGTGGCTCAATTCACCTTTCGGATCCTTATTCCTATCCAGATCTGCATATGGAGAGCATGAAAACCACCAGATCCGAGCATGGAGAGTAACGGTCGGGACTCTTCATACACAGAAACCACTGTAGAAGAAGAAGAAGAATAAGACGATGAAGAAGAGAAAGAACTAACAGAAGACGGAGATGATGAAGATAAATCAGATGGAATGTCTGTCTGGTATCATACGGGTCAGTCGGGACACATGGACGGGCCTAGCGACGTGCTCCTGTTGCCCAGTCCTAACTTCTATGCAAAACAACCCATGAAAGTTTCCTGCACAACACCCATCACATATTTCCGATCTAAAAACAGAAAGAAACTGTTTACGTATCAGTTCGTCCATTGAAACCCATCAAGTTGCTCAGTTCTTATTATAATCAACTCACAAAATCAACGGAATTACCAATTTTCTAGTGCAGAGTCTCTCGCAAGTTGAACTGCTTTCCATAATATTGCTGGAAGCATTTTCATTTCGACCATTTTCGTGCCCTCTTAATTCAAATTCACATGTAAAAAAAAAGACCCACATGTAAGAAAGCACCTTAAATTCAACAACCTGGCCATGTCTGGGTAAAAAAGGCACAAGAAAGCAGATAGAATTCCACCCAACAAACTCAGTTTATAGAATGAGCTTAGCAATGAGATCCGGAAATTACAGGAAAAGAAGATGATTAAGGCTATGTTTGGGCGTTAAGCTTATCTTAACTTATCTCAAACCAATCATAGATCATGAGATTGATTATTTTTTCAACTTCTCATAAAAAATTAAATATATTTCAACCTAGCTATTTCTTATATTTAAATACGTACGTCTCAATTAGAATTACAAAATATTATTATTTATATATCAATTCAAATATAATGGTGCTACAGATTTGTCCCGACAAGTCCATTTGGCCTTTTATTTTTATAATTTTTTTTATATCTTTAAATATTTTAAAAAAATTCACAACTTCTTAATCATTAAATAAAAATAATCAAAATCCAATATTGAGACATATCATCGGAATACCAAACATTTTTCATTCAAATAAGGTAGTGATAGGTTACTACCTACTGCAAATAATCTGAAATCATTTTAAACGCAGCCTAACAAGTAACAGCTTTGTTTCATAAATGTTATTTTTAGAGCCAAAGGTGAAAAGACACGTGATTTTGAATTTTGGACTATTTATATTTTTCTTGTTCTCCGTTTTCGAAAAAGAAGTCATGGTTGGACTCGTCTGCAGTAGTTTCTGCAGCTCGACTGGCCATCCGGTTCTTTGCCCTACTCATCCTTTCAAATTTTAATCAGTACGTCGAAGGCAAGGCCCACGTTGCTCACCTACCGGCAATAATATATATATATATATATATATATATATATATTTTTTTGAAACTCTACCGACAATAATATCTAATTTAAGGCTTAGAGACTCGTTTTGGATTATCAAAGATTGACAATGGTTGGTTTGAATAGTTAAATGAGATAAAATAAAATAATTTTATATGAGTTAAATAAAATATTTTGAAGATTTTATTTTTTAATATTATTATTGTTTTGAAATTTGAAAAAATTAAATTGTTTATTATATTTTATGTAGAAATTTATATAAATTGTAATGATGAGATGAGATAAAATAAGATGAATTGAGAACGTTTATATATCTAAATGGACCTAAAATGGTCTAAGACTTACGTCATATTTATTTTATGATAAAAAAATTATAATTTAACATATTATATCAAATCAAACTAGTTTATAAGTTAATATTTTTTATAATTTTATCTATGGACAAAGTATTTCTACCAAATATTAATTGACCAGTCTTTCTTCGTTTCAATCATCAGTTTACTTTATTTTTCATGCATTTTGAAACATTCAGTTTTCAAATGATCAAAATTACAATGTCTACTCTTGTAGGGATGAGAAGATTAAAATAAATTGAGTATTTAAATATTTAATTTATTAATGTAGTCACTACTACAAGTTAATAACCCAAAAAAAAAAAAAAAAAAACCAAAATTACCACGTGTTCAGTACGAAATTCCATTTAATATTGAAAATCGTGTAATGATACAGGGTCCATGTACACAATCCCCATATTTCACTCTTGTATGAGTTTACTATTTATGTGAGGGTTGGTGTACATAGACTTCTGTTTTCTTAATTAGCAGAACTCTTTGATAATTTGGTTGATTTTAACCTATATAAATATATATATATATACCTATGAGTTTTGCTACTCATCATCTTCAAATACTATATATATACATTTTTTATTTATTTTTTAATTTGTTTTTAGTTTTATTCTTCTTAAACTAATTGAATTTTTTCTACTCATCATCCATACAGTAGCGTATAGTTGGTAAGAGAAAAAAAAAAGTGGGGTGTGTGAGGATGATGAATAGAATTTTTCATATACATATATTATTGAAGGTTAAACAATCCAAACAAATATTATGGCTACATATGACCACAAAACATAGAAGTAAATAGGGCAATTACAACATCTAATTTGTTTAAGGTCAAGGTTGTCGTATGATCATCGTCACTACAACAAATGATCGATCTAGTCCAATAAAGACATCTATGTTGTAGGTAGGGATGGATGAAGAAGAGGGATTCAGATCTCTTAAAAATTTTCATAGCTTAGAGTGCGAGAGAAATATACATATAAAATGAAGCATTGTTATAAGACTTAGTAATTACTTTATGTGTTTTTTTTTTTTTTTTCTTTTTAAGTTTTAAATTTCCAACAAGGAATCCCGATCGGATGATTAGAGTTAGATAGAAGCACAGCAGAGGAGAAGGAAAATTAAGGTAAAAAGAAAAGAAAATGCCATCTTTGGCTATTACAGAGTTTTTCGCTCAGAACAATACTATGAATGGACCTAGGAGTCTAGGACCATCCTCAATCTATCAATGTTTACCATCTAAAGACAATGCCATCTTTGGCTAATAAATGAGCCACCCCATTTCCTTCTCTGCACACAAAGTTTATCCTCCAATCTGGTCTCAGTTTTAAAAACTTCTTCATGCCCTCAATCAGCTGACCATGCCAAGCCCAGGTTTCCTCAACATTTAGGACAGCTTTGATCACCACCTGCGCATCACTTTTCAAGACAACATTGTTGAATCCCAGCTCAGAACAGAGATTCATTGGACCCAATGAGCATTACATTCTGCTATAACTGGTACCCCCACTCCCCTTATTTGATCACACATAGTAGCCAAGACCTCACCTTCATAATCTCTAATAATAACTCCAATACCATTAGTCTGACTCTTGAAATCGAAAGCTGCATCAAAGTTTGCTTTAACATAACCCCTCTCAGGTTTCTGCCATAATGGATATGATCTTCATATTCTCACCTTTGTCTCCAGTCCTCCTTGTTTCATATGAGTTTGTTGGAACTCATATAAACCTTCCATTGCTGTTTTTATAACCATTGAAGGGCTATCAAACTTGTCATAAAAAATGAATCTATTCCTTCTTTGCCATATACTTCTCAAGATGAGGACTGCACTTTCCAATTGCTCTTTATTTAATAATGAGCACATCCTATCCCACATCGCTGCACAAAATCATTACAGTAGCTGGACCCCTTATGGACTGGGCTTCTTTCTTCTGCTCAAACATCTGTAGCAGCAGCAAAACTCCACAACGCATGAATGGTTGATTCTTCTTCATACTGAAAGAAAGGACACAAAGGAGTGTCTAAAAAGGACATAAGGAGTGTCTAAAATTTTCCTCTTAAAGTAGACTCATTCTGGTTGGCAGGATGTTGTGTCCAACCTTCCATAGAAAATGCTTTGTTGTCCTAGGTATATTTAGCCTCTAAATTCTTTTCCACCTATCATCCTTTTCATTATAGCTAGAGGATTCACCATCCACTTCTTGTAGTTTAGATTGTGCTAGATGATAGGCACTCTTTACAGAGAACCTCCCATTTTTATTAAAATTCCAAATTAGTCTGTCTTCAGTTCTAGTCTCGCTGGTTGGAATGCTGCAGATCAATTGAGCTTCTTCTTCCACAAAATTGGCTTTAACCAATTATGTTTTCCAACTTCTCTTTTCTTCATCCAATAGTACACTCACCTTGGCTTTAGATCCTAGGTTTGTAGTAGGAGATTGAACACAGTAGGAAGATGGCTTTGGCAACCATTTATGTCCCCGTATATTTATGTTTTTTAAATCCCCTACTCGCCAAATAAGCCCTTCTTGTAGCAGCTTTATAGCAGAGCACACACTTCTCCAAATAAAAGATGGGGAGTTTCCTAGTTTTTCTTCCAGCAGTAGGCGATGGAAAAAGCAATATTGTCAATTTGGTGAAAGCCATTGCTGGGGGTTTCTGTTACCAGTCAACCTGACCAATCAAAGCCTAGCAATAGTGCAAATAGACGAGGAAAAAGAGCTCAACAAGAAGTAGAAAGAGAGAGTAAAGAATTCAGGAGGAGCAGAGCAGAATCGTAAATATATGAGGAAACATGCATCTGATTTCCTTTCATTTTTCCTCTCAGATAATGCAGTAGAAGGAGATTCTGATAATTCACTAGCAGAGAGATTTGAGAATTACTGCAAAGAAGTGGAGTCAACAGCAGCGTGGGGAAGGCGTACATATCAGATTTGAGATCTTATAATTAGAGCTCGGTGCTTTAACTCCCTGCCTTATAAAACACATCATGATATACTAAGGGTCATCCCTGAGGTAGAGATGGGGAAGGAGTACATATCAGATGGTTAGGAATGGTTCATCAGATTTTAAGTATCATGCTATCATACCAGCCAAAGGCATGCATTTGGCCTGGAGGAGCACACTGTGATCCCAATTTGATCGAATAGATATGTTTTGAATTATGAGTATAAAATTTTGAATTATGATTTCAAAATATTTTATAAGAAAGAAAAGAAAACATAAGCAAGCTGCTTATATTTCGAAATCAAATGCAGAATTGGAACCTGTACGTGGCACCAACCAAGGACACGACTGATCTCAACTGGGTCCCCTATATTTAATTCAAAGCTAGCTAGCTAGAACTACTACTACTGCGCCAGGATCTTTCTTTTTAATTAACAAACTAAAACTGTAAAAATATCCTTCACATGAGAAGTCTAATTAACAAAATAAAAAGAGGAAAACCATACCGAATTGATCAAAACTCTATTATTAGACATCATAAGTCATCCCCACTTTGAGAAGTCGCTTGCGAGGAATCATAAAAACTTCATCAACCTGCCTCACACTTCTTCGCAACCAATTATAGGCGTAGTTTATAACTAATTTCTTCAAGAAGCTTGAACCCTTTGAAGCAACCACCTCATTTTCACCCATCAGATGAACAATATCCCCAACATTCAGAGCTTCATCCACTTTCTCTACCTCCCTTTGAGCTATCTCTTCAGCTCTCAGACTCGCAACTTCGTTATCATCTGATTCATATGAAGCCATATTTGTAGTGTGTGGCAGCCGAGACATGAACACATCTTTTCTTATGAAATCCTTCAACTGAATTGCCAATATCTCCTTGAAAGACTCCCACTCTGTTCTTGCATCCTTGTATCCATACCGCACAATACATTGGAAAATACTCAGCTCACGAGGCTCCACTCTTTTGAACAAAAATCGATCTTCCAAAGGCACAGTGCAAATGGGTAGGGATTTGATCGAGATAAAGACAAGAACTGAGTGCAGAGCTGGGACATTAGCTACGTAATGTGTGAAGATTGGGGAAATGCCTTGGACAAGCTCAGTGTAAAACAATGCAAGACCAGGGATCCGGTGGATGCTAGTATCAGAAGCTATCTCAACTAATTTTACTGGAGAGACTTTGTTATCAAGCTCATAAATGTACTTCTTGCGGTAGCCATAATTCCATAAATACATAATTGTCACCATAACCATGGCAAATAACAAAGGAAGATACCCTCCATCAATAAATTTGTAGAGTACTGAGCCCAAGAATAGGAGTTCCAAGAGCCATATAGATAGGGCATAGACAACTATCAAGAACATGTTTGTCTTCCATATCATTACCATCACAAGGACAAGAAATGCAGATGTGATCGTAAATACGAACGCCACGGCAATTCCTATGAACATAACAAAAATAGTGAAAATGGTTTCAATATAGAATTAGCAATTTATATAGTTTTGACAATCCATTAGAAACTTCAAAAAATCGCATGCATACAAAAGATGACAGCTAAACTTAAAGTGTTCAGAAGAAAGATCATCCATTGTATTTACCATAAGCGTTACCGATCTTCAATGTGTTTTTGAAGCCAAGAGTGACACCCACACAAGCCAGCATGAGAATAGTGTTGATCTCGGGTACATAGACTTGTCCTTTGTATTTAGAGGAAGTGTGAACTACCTTTACCCGAGGGAAACAACCCAACGCTAATGACTGTTGGATGATGGAGAAGGAAGCTGAGATCAAGGACTGACTAGCAATGATGGCTGCCATTACAGCGATAACAAACATTGGCCAGTATACCGGTTCTGCATATTTTTACAAGAGATAGCTAGTCAAATTAAGTAGAAAAAATGCAACATCAATGACAAATTTAGAAACAAAGTTTGTTGTAAGGCCAAGTGATGTACTTGGAACTGAACTATAGAAAGCATTGCTAGCGTCGTGACTGTGTTGGCGGAGATAGGAAGCTTGGCCAAAGTAAGCAAAAACAACAGATGGAAAAACTACAGTGCATGAGCTTATCTGGATTGAGCGAACACTGAAGTGACCAAGATCAGCAAAGAGGGCTTCAGAACCTGATATTGTTTGACCAAACTCAGTATATGAGTGGAGGCAGAGTTGGGCGAACAAGATGGTCAGCAAAAGTAGTATCATGTTTTGGTACAACCATATTTTTTTAATATAGTAAGTTTAAAGAAAAACTACTTCAAGTAAAGCTTCAGCTAGTAATTAATTGACTAGAAATTTAATAAACTTGAAATTACAGACACATTTGAGTTTGATTGTGTCAAATATAAACTATGATGTCTGCCAAAAATAATTCTAGTCACCCTACTTAAAAATCACATGTTTTCTTGGCTTGAAACTTGAAACAATACCTATGCCATCTTTTGACTACAACAGAGAAAGTCAATTAATACTGCACGATACGCACCTGTGAGGCATAGGATGACGCCTCCAAGAGAAATCCATGCATCCTTCTTATTCCTCTTGAAGTATTGAATGATATACATTGGATTAATTGCCTTGATAACACCTGGATCGTACTTAAAGAAGTTGTACAAGCCAATACTTCCAATGAAAAGGAACCAAATTGTGAGTATGGGAGCAAAACTATAGCCGATTTTTTCTGTCCCAAACCTTTGAATTTGGAACAAAACAATCAAGATTCCCACTGAAATCCACATGATCATATTATCAGTGAGACCACTAGCAGCTTCCTTAACTCCTCCTACTGCTGACAACACTGCACGAAAGACATCATGATATATATTGTTATCACATATTGATGAATAAACTGATTAAAAAGAAATTAGTAGATACAGTAGTTGCTCTCTAGATATCGTATTACCTGAGATGCATGGTGTAAGGATTCCATCTCCAAGAACCATAGAAGTGCCAAGCATGGTCATGAACAATATGAAGAACTTTATTGTTTGGCTATTTTCAAGCATGGACTTCACAAAGGATGCCCTCTTGAGTCGTTGATTTGGTACATCTAGTCGGTAGTTGGACACTTCTTTGTCTTCTGTCTGCTGGTTAGGTGTCAAGCTGGCCTTGGCATGGCGGCACAGGAGAGAATACAAAGCAAAAGTTCCTCCTATGTATGATTTTCAAAATATTAATTAATAGAAAATACTTTGATGATAAGAACGTTGATTACACATATATATATATATATAAATAAATAGACATATATAATATAAAAGCCTCATGTGGGGAAGCTTGTATTAATTTATTGAGAAATTAAATCCCGTGACTATTTGACTAATTGGTGCATGCATACATTAAATAATTAAAACTTGCAGGTTGGAATATTATCCATGCATGGGGTGATTAGTTATGTTATCACGTCTCACCTTGGACCAACTTCAAATTATTAAGAACGAGTGATTTTCAAAAAATATTCACAAATTGACGTGGTTTGATATGGTACCCTAGATTATAAAATTATTTTTATTATAAAATAAATTAAATATATTACATAAAATTATGTCAGTTTATAGATTTACTTTTGTAAAATATTTTTGTAGTTATTGGAATACTATGACAAAAAATAAATCACAGGCCAGATCATGTGATCATTGATATTACCTTTGCTTGGATGAGAATCGAATATAATATAATAGCGACTATATACATGAATATATAAACAAGAAAATCACAATCATTAGAGATTTTGCCAGGAAGGTAGTGGTAGGCAGATGTGCTTGCCACCTTATTGGAAGAGTTTTTAGGGTTAGCTAGGCAAATCGGAACAGGTCTCTTTAAATAAAGTAATACTCTATCGAAAATATAAAGTGTGAGAGTCTCAAGAAAAACATACATGTATGCGAAAAAAAATGCTTAAAATAATGGAATTTATCTCGACCAGGGAACGAAACACATGCATCCTATACCTAAATGATGCAACCATCAAAGAGGAAAATAAATAAAAACGTTGAAGATGATAAGCATATGTAGGAGATCAGAAGATTACCATCGCCATTATCGTTGGCCGCTAGCACAATGAAAACGTACTTGATCAAAGTGATTAACATGAGCGAGTAAAAGATAAGAGACATCACCCCAAATATATCATCATTGTGCTTAATTCCAGTAGGGAAAATACCCGGTAACACATATAAAGGCGAAGTGCCCAAATCACCGTATACAATACCAATGCTCTGAAATGCTAACTTCATTACTATTTTCCAATCTCCCACCTGCAATCAATTAAATGTCTTACATCTCATATATGTAGGAAACTAAAAAAATAATGATTATAACATGCAAATACGCAAACAAAAACCTAAAAAATGGAGGAAATTAAAACAGAAAAAGTAAATTACCTGAGATGAGCCTTGGTTTGTGGTGAATCTACTTGCCTCTAAATCGAAAGAATCATGAATAGCCGACTTTTTGCGAGATAGCGGGTTCTTACCTTTGAGTATGTCATCTTTTTGTTCTTCTAATATTTCTTGATCTACGTGATGTTCTTCTCTTGATCTTTCATCTTCCATAGCATTACCGACCTCCATCTCTCTCAAACAATCTACAACTCAAGGAATATTGTTGATTTTTGAAACGTTTAAAATGGAGTCCATTAATATTCAAAAGGACTCCATCTATAACTCAAATCTCTACCAAAAATGTCTGCCCAAGAGTCATTAAAATTCAAAAAGGAGTGCCATTTTTAATGATATAAGCATATTTATAAAGGCTTCCATGCGTCCAATATGCATGTTTGGGATAACTATGACAGCTCAATGACTAATCTATGATAATAATTAAAAAAAAATGATAATAATCTGATAATTTCTTTTACAAGGGATAAATATATTTGGGAGTTAAAGAAACTATTACAACTCATGATGCAATTCATCTCTTAAAGTTCAATCATTATTTATGTCGACTCAGTGTATATATTTTCTTCATCCGTAATCTTTTGGGCTTTGGTTTGATTTTCAAATGATATAAGCTGTATTCTAATTGTTTTTAACCTTTTAAATGATTAATCTGATAAAATTTAACCGAGTGAACTAAGTATTGTCATTGATATTATGTACTATAGCTTTTTTAAAATTATTCGTTTTTTAAGTATAAACAAATTATTCTAGACGTAGCAGATCATCTCTGCATGGATTAAACATTAACGGTATGAACCGCGTAACTAAGGACACTTTGTTTTATTATAACAACTCAAAGGCATGCTTTTCGCATAAGCCAACTCTTTGGATTTGTGATAACGTTCATTGAGAAAAAAAAAAAACACAGAGGCTGTGCGGAGACTCACCGTGAGAGAAGGAGTCGCGACGGAGCAGAGCGAGTGGGAGGTGGCTGACCCGACGGCAGAACACTGAGAGAGAGTAAGAGATGAGAGAGAGAGAGAGAACGGAGAGAGAGAGTGAGCACGGCTTGAGGGAGGAGATGTTACCGAGAGGGAGGGCGGTGGCTTGAGGCTGTGGCAGTGCAGTACGGTGGTACAGGGCGTAGCACGACCGAGTTGTGGCCGTTTACAGCGAGAAACGGTGGCTGAACGTGCGCTTGAGAAGGAAGGTATGCTATGGAAGTGCTCTGTTTTTTTGGTGCAAAAACAGGGGCCTTTCGTGAGGTTGAGGGTGGTGTTTTCCGACGTGTAGGGTGCTGTGAAGGGGCAAGGGTGGTGGTGGTGGTTTGTTGGGCGGATCCTACGGCAGTTTGGGCTACCAGTGGTGGTCTGGTGCAGCGACGCCGCGGGACGTGACACGGTTTGCTTAAGCTGGCCGGTGTTCGGTGGTTATTGGTGCAGGGTTTAAGGCAGTGGCCTGGCGGCTTCTGTCCTGCGAGGGAAGTCTCGGCCCATTTTTCGGGGCTGTTGTGCAGTGAGGTGGAGGCTGAGTGTGGGCTGGTGGTGCAGGGGCAGTGCCGTGCAACGTGGAGGAGGTCTTTCACTGGAACTATGCGGCTTGGAGTGGTGATTGAGAACCAAAAGAAAACCCTAGAGATGAGGGAAGGAGAGACGTGTATCGAGTAAGATGGCTAGGCGTGATCTGTGAAGTGCAACTTATGAACATACGGTGTTGCCGATAACCGTAGCAGGACAAACGTGCATGAGGAGGAAGCGGACGCGATGAAGCCGTGGATGCAGTGACAAACGGACGTGAATCGTGATCGAAACCGTGTATGAAGAGGAGTCTGGCCTGGTGATCACGGCTTGGGCTTTTTGGCCTATTTCAAATATTTGGGCTCGTAGTGTGAAAAAAATAAATAGGCTTTTTGTTTTTTTTCAAATATTTAACAAAAATAATAATCTAACTTATCTAAAAGAAATTTCTCAAACCACAAAAAGATTTTTCCATCCGACTCAAAAGTATCTAATGAATTTAATTAAAAATTGGTGAGTTCACAAAAATTCGCTATCTGCCAAAACTTAAAATTATTAAGACCGTGGTCTATTTTAAAAATTTACTCAAAATCTCAAGTGACTTTTCGTACAAATAAATCCCAACAAAAATTTTTATAAGTTGGCTTGGCTCGGATGTTATAACCCATCTATGATAATAATCCAAAAAAAAATGATAATAATCTGATAATTTCTTTTACAAGGGATAAATATATTTGGGAGTTAAAAGAAACTATTACAACCGATGCAATTCATATTTTAAGTTCAATCATTATTTATGTCGATCGACTCAGTGTATATATTTATTCATCTGTAATTAATTATTTTTTTTAAAAATAGTTTGTTAGTTCTATATTTTTCAGATTTTTTCTTTATTTTTATTATATTATTTTTACCTTGGATTTAAATTGAAAATTGATTAGACTATTTTTTCGGCTTTTTAATTTTAAGTTTTTTAAAATCTTATCTTATCTTATCTTTTATCTTTTGGTTTTTGGTTTTATTTTCAAATAATATAAGCCGTTTGCTTTTAACCTTTTAAATGATTAATCTAATAAAATTTAACAGAGTGAATTAAGGTTGGGTTTGGATACACAGTTTAGATAAGATGAGATATTTTGAATAGTAGTTAAATAAAATATAGTTAGAATATATTTTTTAATATTATTTTTTTTTGAAATTTGAAAAAGTTGAATTGTTTATTATATTTTTGTATAAAAATTTGAAAAAATTGTAATGATTGAGATGAGATGAGATAAAAGTATTGTGTAAACAAATGGAGCTATATAGTGTCATTGATATTATGTACTATAGCTTTTTTAAAAAAATAAATAAATAATTTTTTATTTTGAAGTATAAACAAATTATTCTAGACGTAGCAGATGTTGCACTTCCTATTGGATCAGTTTTAGTAAGTGTAGCAGTATAGGTTTCGGGAGTGAGATGAGAATTTTATGTTTTGTTTTAAAGTTTAAAATATTATTTTTTAATTTTGAGATTTGAAAAAGTTGAATTGGGATTTGAAAAAGTTGTATTGAGATTTGAAAAAATTGAATTGTTTATTATATTTTGTATAGGGATTTGAAAAATGTGTAATGATGAGATGAGATGAGATAAGAATTTTGTATAAGATGAAACTTCCATACCTATCCGTCTACAAATTTGAATTTTTAAATTTTCTTTATAAATCAAATTATGTGATATTAATAATTAAATAAAGAATATTTTCAACTGAATATTATTTTTAGCATTTAGAATTTAGAAATTAGAGTTTTTTTTTTTTTTTCTTCTTCCTGTGAGACATCAAGACTGGTTCTCGTTATAAAATCCTGACTTCCAAGTTCCAACCGCACCAATACACGAACTTGTTTTAATGTTATTACTGTGGTTTTGATACCATTTAATAGGGAGATCAATGTTATAATATAAACATAGTCCCAATTTATGTGTTGGAACAACACTTAATGTAAATGATTCTATATCAATTTACTTCAAATTGTACATATGAATGGTGCTACTCTGCCGCCTGCATGTGCCCACTTTATGTGGCGCCTAGTGCAAATTGTACCTTTTTTTTTTTCAAACATTTTTTAAACTTGTTTAAACATTTTTTAAAAATAAAATACAATACAAATACAATAAAAGTCACTTCCTTAATCATTAAGAAAAAAAAATTAAAAAAAAATAAATACATGAATTGTCGCAGCAAATTGAGGAGGCATAGCATTATTCTTGTACATATATATCAAATACTCATTCTTGTGATCATCTCCGACATTAGAATTGAAAAACTCATAATTATTTATACTGCATACATATATATATATATATTATATAAATATTCATATTTTAAATATAGTACCAAATAGTTAGGAGTCTAATTGTCCAGTCTACTTGGTCTTGAAGGAGAATTTTGGGCCGGACCAATAAGCACTTTGGACTAGAACTTTTGGTTCGGTTCAGTCAGTTTTATTGGGGCATTTTAGTTTAGGTCATTTTTTTTCTATTTTTCAAGTTTTTGACAAAAAAAATTATATAAAAATAATAACAAATAAATTAAGTGAATGATTTAATCTAAGTTATCTAACTAAGTATATACTTAACTAATTAATTGTTTTAATTAAGTAAAATAAATCACTAAAGTTAATAATTTGTGTATTATCAATAATTAATAGTTAATACTCTATCTTAATATTCTTAACCTTTAATATTTTTTATAATCTAAACATAAATAATAAGGTTAGAAGAAAATTATATAATTACTTATAATTAGTTAGAAGAAGACTACATAATTACTTGTTTTCAATTTGTACAACTACTTTAAAAAAATTATAAAATATCACATAAAAAATTATTTAAAATTTTATATAATAAATTTAGGATAGGTTTGGAAGTTTCATCTCACACAAAATTCTCATATTATCTCATCTCATAATTACACTTTTTTTAAATCTCCATACAAAATATAATAAACAATTTAACTTTTTCAAATCTCAATACAACTTTTTCAAATCCCAATTCAACTTTTTCAAATTTCAAAATTAAAAAATAATATTTTAAACTTTAAAATAAAATATAAAATTCTCATCTCACCCCCCAAACCTATCTTAGTTTGTCCTGGTTGAAAAATCTCAGCCCCAAGACCGAACCGAAAATCAAATTCTCCTACTTTCTTGAATCGAAACTGACCGATTCTTTGATCGGACTTGTTCGGGCTGACCGAAACCGGTCGATCTAGTCAATTTTTTTTTATTTGTATTGTAAACACAACATGCATCGAGGATTCCTTGTTAAGAGTTTCCAACTCAAACTTC
The DNA here is from genome assembly GCA_003123785.1 of Pterocarya stenoptera. Lineage (NCBI taxonomy): Eukaryota > Viridiplantae > Streptophyta > Magnoliopsida > Fagales > Juglandaceae > Pterocarya > Pterocarya stenoptera. The sequence goes on from QEOT01004974.1 coordinate 48,982, forward strand.
TATAAGGGATGCTACACAACCCCCCTTCTTGCATTCTTCTCACATCCCACCCATGCTTGGGCAAGGAGTCAATTTTTCCCCCGCATTCTCTCCCCCATGTATACTCCTTAGCCCTCGTCAGTTCAATAGACAGATGGGTGGCTCAATTCACCTTTCGGATCCCTATTCCTATCCAGATTTGCATATGGAGAGCATGAAAACCACCTGATCCGAGCATGGAGAGTAACGGTCGGGACTCTCCATTCACAGAAACCACTGTAGAAGAAGAAGAAGAATAAGACGATGAAGAAGAGAAAGAACTAACAGAAGACGGAGATGATGAAGATAAATCAGATGGAATGTCTTTCTGGTACCATACAGGTCAGTCGGGACACATGGACGGGGCCTGGTGACGTCCTCCTGCTGCCCAGTCCTAACTTCTATGCAAAACGACCCATGAAAGTTTCATGCACAACACCCATCACATATTTCCTATCTAAAAACAGAAAAGAAACTGTTTATGTATCAGTTCGCCCATTGAAACCCATCAAGTTGCTCACTTCTTATTATAATCAACTCAAAAAATCAACGGAATTACCAATTTTCTAGTGCACAGTCTCGCAAGTTGAACTGCTTTCCATAATATTGCTGGAAGCATTTTCATTTCAACCATCTTAATTCAAATTCACATGTAAAAAAAAAGACTCACATGTTCGAAAGCACCTTAAATTCAACAACCTGGCCATGTCTGGGTAAAAAAGGCACAAGAAAGCAGATAGAATTCCACCCAACAAACTCAGTTTATAGAATGAGCTTAGCAATGAGATCCGGAAATTACAAGAAAAGAAGATGATTAAGACTTTGTTTGGGTGTTAAGCTTATCTTAACTTATCTCAAACAAATCATGGTTCATGAGATTGATTATTTTTTTAACTTCTCGTAAAAAGTTAAATATATCTCAATCTAGCTACTTCTTATATTTAAATACATCTCAATTGGACTTACAAAATATCACTATTTATATATCAATTCAAATAAGATGGTGCTATAGACAAATTTTAGCGATAATTTGTCCCGACAAATCTATTTGGCCTTTTATTTTCTTAATTTTTTTTCATACTTTTTTTTTTTATATATATCTTTTAAATATTTTAAAAAAATTCAGAACTTCTTAATCATTAAATAAAAATAATCAAAATCCAATATTGAGACATATCATCGGAATACCAAACATTTTTCATTCAAACGAGGATAGTGATATGATTACTACCAAATACAAATAATCTGAAATCATTTTAAACGCAGCCTAACAAGTAAGAGCTTTGTTTTATAAATGTTGTTTTTAGAGTCAAAGGTAAAAAGACACGTACACCTTCCAAATGAAGTGGGTATAAGACACGTACACCTTCCAAATGATGTGGGTATAGTAGTGTTTTTCATTTTATCTTATCTCACTGTTCAAACCAACCATTGTCAATCTTTGATAGTCCAAAACGAGGCTCTAAGCCTTAAATTATATATTATTGTCGGTAGGTGAGCAAACTGTTGCAATAAGGGTGCGGCTACTCTGCCGCTCTAATTTGACCGCTGGGCTTACCGTTCAGAATAAATTTTTTTTTAACATATTTAAATACATTTAAAAAATAAAAAAATACACCAATATATTTTAAATCATTTCCTTAATCACTAAATAAAAAAAAAAAAAAATTTTTTAACAAGTGGTCAAATAGAGGTGTCAAAATAAGTGGGCAAACTAGTGTTTTCCTTTTCTTATATTTTTCATGCTCTCTGTTTTAGAAAAAGAAGTCATGATTGGGGAACTGCTACTACCATAGAAAAAGCCAAACTCTCTCTAGAAAATCCTCCCCCTTCTCTCTAAACTCTCTCTAATAGATCAAGCGAAAGGGGTGGGAGCTTCAGCTCCTCCCCCTTCCCTCCCCCTCCCTTCTCTTCTGTAAACATTTTCTGGGTTGCGTTCTGTTGTTTTGTTGTTTTCTGTTTTTTTCAGACCTAATAAGGGAGGAACACCGTTCGGCCCTTTCCAGCCATCGATAGTCTACACGCGGCCCACCGGGATGAAGCCCAGCCGCCGATCTTCAAGACCACCAAAAATGGCGTTCATCGGAGTGGAGCATAGCCCGCACGCGCGGGATGAAGCTTCCGGATCTCGTCGGCACGTGGCCTTCACGCGCCACTGTGGAGCTCTCTGCTGACGGCACGCTCGGCCTGTTTGACCTCCCTGACTCTGGGGTTTCCAAGATTGACCGTCGGTTTTCCTCCCCGAGTGACCAGTGCCGTACACGAGTCAATGCCGAGTTTTGTGCACTGTTCACCTGAGATTTAATTTTCTGTTTTCTTTGTTGTTTATTTTTCTGTTTTGTTATTTTCAGTCTTTTTGTAGTTGTTTTATGCTTTCTATTTGTTGTTAATTTTGTTGACCCGAGTGTGGTGTTGGGCCTTTGAATCGGACGTAATCCGGGGTAAGAGTGGTTCGAGAGTGTTGGGTGATGCATAGTCTGGTGGTCGTACAGCCGGACGTTGTGGTCCATGCGCGAATTGGGTGCTCGTCCAGTCCGATTTTGAGATGCTGATGCCTTCGGTGGGCGTGACGTCTGGGGTCACACCAGTACTTGGGGTCCTATTTTGTTTGTTGTATTTAGGTTTATTTTTGTTTTAGTTAGTATTAAAATAGGAATTAGCCTATTGGATTTGATGTCCATAGCTGTGTCCCGTAATCATCATCCCAGGGAGGATTGAGGGACCTTTTAGTTCTGTTCATACAGAACGCTTTCTCTGTTTAGGAGAGAGTTTTTAGAAGTTAAGACAATGTCCGTCACAAAGTTATTTGTGTGTTGGGAAGCCCCAGAGCTGATGCGTAGTTGACTTATAGTCTGATTTTTTCATGTATTGATAAGTCATATTTGTAACTTCGATTCATTAATGAAATGAGTCTATTTCCATAAAAAAAGAAGAAGTCATGATTGGGACTAGGGGTGTAACCGGTTTGGTCCGGTCCGGTTTTGGATAAAATCTTGGACCGAACCGGTATGACCGGTTTTGTATTTTTCAAAACCGATTACGCACCGGTTACCCTCCTAAACCGGTATTTCCGGTTTTCGGTCCGGTCCGGTCCGGTTTTCCAGTTTTTTTAAAATATAAATTTGATATTAGTATAATATTAGACTAATAGTATTAATATTAGACTATTAGTATAGCTATATAATACATGATCAATTACATTTTCATTTTTAAGATTAAATTTTTATTTTATACTAACATTATTTTATATATGATTATATGAATAGCATATAATCAAAGAAATTAAAAATGTTTATATTTAAGATTAACATTTTAAGTTATAATTTATAAATTATAGTATGAAATTATTTCTTATATGATATATAATTATATTATATATATAAATTTCACATAAAATTATAAATTATTTAAAACTTATATATTCATATATATAAAATATTTTGTATAAAACTTATATATAAAATATTATTTTTTATATATATTTTATCAACCGGTCCGGTCCGGTCCGGAAAATCTCAAAACCGGAACCGGACCGGTTCCGACCGGTTTATGAAATTTGAGAACCGGTTCCGGACCGATTCGGTTAAAAATCGGTAAAACCGGTCCGGGCAAATCCAGTTCGGTCCGGTTTACCGATTTTTCAATTTAAATTTACACCCCTAATTGGGACTCTTGTCTGCAGTAGTTTCTGCAGCTCGACTGGCCATCCAGTTCTTGCATTACTCATCCTTTCAAATTTTAATCAGTACGTTGAAGGCAAGGCCCACGTTACTGCTTAATTATTGCAACACTTTGCTCACCTACCGACAATATTATATAATTTAAGGCTTAGAGACTCGTTTTGGACTATCAAAGATTGACAATGGTTGGTTTGAACAGTAAGACAAGATAAAATGAAAGAATTTTAGATGAGTTAAATAAAATATTATTATAATATTATTTTTTAATATTATTATTATTTTAAAATTTAAAAAAATTGAATTGTTTATTATATTTTATATGAAAAATTATAATGATAAGATGAGATGAGATGGATTGAGAATGTTTCTGTATCTAAACGGAGAAATCTGTCTAAGACTTGGGTCATATTCATATACATATATTATTAAAGGTTAAACAATCCAAACAAATATTATGGCTACATATGACCACAAAACATAGAAGTAAATAGGGCAATTACAACATGTAATTTGTTTAAGGTCAAGGTTGTCGTATGATCATCGTCACTGCAACAAATGATCGATCTAGTCCAATAAAGACATCTATGTTGTAGTTAGGGATGGATGAAGAAGAGGGATTCAGCAGATCTCTTAAAAAGTTTCATAGCTTAGAGTGCGAGAGAAATATATATATATATATATATTTATATATATAATGAAGCATCTTATAAGACTTAGTAATTACTTTATGTGTTTTTTTTTTTCTTTTTAAGTTTTAAAATTCCAACAAGGAATCCGGATCGGATGATTAGAGTTAGATAGAAGCACAGCAGGGGAGAAGGAAAAATTAAAGTAAAAAGAAAAGAAAATAGGAGAAATAGAACTGTTTGTATCAATTAATGACAGGAATGATAAGAGTTCAAAAGGATGGCTATTCGCCAAGGATTCGATCTTTTGCCAGCCCAACCACAAGAACTTGTGGTGGATCAAAATGAATGTTATGGAACTATTTCAATTGGATTGATGTTGAAATTTAGTGTGCATGGGATATGAAAGAAAAGAAAAGAAATGAAATGAAGAAAACAGTGGATTTAAAAATAAAATAAGAAAAATGATGGAGATTAAACAAGTTTTTTGAAGAAGCCAACTTGCAAGTATCATGCACTTTCTTTTAGAAAAAGTTGAATAAATTTGAGATCCATATAAAAAAATTAATAGATCTCATTTCAAAAAGAGAGCGCAGCATGTGTTTAGTATTTCTCCTTTTATTAATAACTCAGTAATTGTGCTTTTATTAAAAGACCCATGGGTTTAAATTTTAAATAGAAATTAGAAAAGAAAAAGCCAAAGATGCCTCCAAAATCCAAAAGAAAACAAATTGAGAGCTCCCCCATTTTGAAAAGTAAATAAATAGTAATAAAAAAAACTTTCCCTCATGAAACCCGGCCATCCCCATCATGCACCACACTTTCATCGGACCTTGCTCCTCCACCTCCTCTCAACCAAAACTTCTCACTTTTCCCAATTTTTTTTTCTCATTTCTTTGTCCTTTTCCCCCTTTAATTTCCTCCTTTTTTTTTTTTTTGGATAAAGAAACTGATCTCATTAATCATAATAACCACTTACATCCACTCTACATGAACCGAGTGATACAGTTACACCATTTCTTTGGTTACAACAGAGAAAATACATGAAGGACAGATTTCAAGATCATACACATCCTTTGGGCAATTCAATGCATCCTTAGCTAGGTCGTGGGCAGCCATATTGGCATCTCGGTAAGCATGTGAAACAGACCAATCAGCATACGTACTAAGTATCCTCATTGCGTCTTCTACAAGGCAGCCATCCAAACTCTAGTTCATTTGATGTTGTTTGAGTAAGTCCACCACTTGCATAGAGTCCCCCTCGAGACAGAAGTGAGTTAGGCCCATCTCTTTGCAGAAAACTACGGCCAGTAAAAGACCATATGCTTCAGCATCAAAGGATCCACCTCTAAGGGTTCTGTTTGCACGCAAGCTACCTATGACTTGTCCATTATGATCTCTAACAAGGACTCCTATTCCAATTCTCCCTTCTTGCAGCTTAACTGTCGCGTCCCAGTTGACCTTGAAAGATCCTATCTCGGGTTTTGACCACCCGTGAGTCCTTGCTTGAGCTTTGAGACTGGCCCCTGGATCTTCTTTGAGTGCCTGCCTATATGAAGAGATTTCTGCCTTGGCTTGTTGGTGAACAGCCGTTGGATGTCTGAACTTTTTGCCATGGATGACATCATTCCTTCTAGACCATAATCCTCTCATTGTGACAGCCACCTCAGCAAGCTCTTCTAGATTGAGAATCTCTACTAATCTGGACCAGATATCAAACACCAAGTCACTATGCATGGATACCTTCTGCACCTTCTTTATGCCTTGACTCCACACATCTTTGGCAACAATGCAGCTCCAAAAGACATGGCCAGAAGTTTCAGGTTCCTGCTCACAAATCAAACAGACACTGTGCTCTACAACTTTCCTCCTTCTCAAGTTTGCTAATGTTGGGAAAGCCTCTTTACAAGCTTTCCATAGTGGCAAGAGCTACTTTTAGTTTCCAAATGGTTTTCCAGCCTTGATTTTCCTTGGCTTTGACTGAGGTTTCCCCTTCTAACACTCTTCCATCTCTTTGCTGAGGTGATACCCACTTTTTATAGTATAAAGGCCATTAGTTGTGAATTGCCACACTAACTTGTCCTCTCTCCCACCCAAGCTAATGGGAATTGCTTTGATGTTGTCTATTTCCTCCTGCGAGAAAAGTTCAAAGAGGAGATGATCCTTCCAAAGTTTCAGTGTGGGGTTGATAAGGTCACATACCTTTTCACACCAACAATCTGCTTCTCGGGTTGACTGCAACTTATAAGAGGGAGAGGTTGGTAACCACTTATCATTCTAGATGCTCACCTGTTGGCCATCCCCAATCCTCCACATGAGGCCTTCCTTTAGAAAGTTTAAACCTGCATGAATTCCTCTCCAGGTAAATGATGGCCTTGACCCAACTCGAGCTTCTAGGAGACCAACCTTAGAAAAATACTTCTGCTTTAGGATCCTTGCCACCAGAGAGTTTGGGTTTTGTAAGATCCTCCATCCTTTTTTTGACAGTAAGGCTAAGTTAAACCTCTTCAGGTCTCTAAAGCCGAGGCCTCCTAAATCTTTGCCACAACCAAGCTGTTTCCAATTGACCCATTGGATTTTGGAGGTGTCTTCATTAAATCCCCACCAAAATTTCCTGAGCAATTGGTTTAGTTTCTTAGTAATGGAAGCTGGTAATAGAAACATACTCATAGCATAGGTAAGGATGGCTTGTAGGACAGCTTTGAGGAACTTGTGTCTCCAGTTTGTGATTCTAGAGCAGGTCCTGTCAATAAGAGAGTGGAATGATACAACCTTTGCCCTGCTCACCAAAGCAGGTAATCCTAAGTATCTTTCAAAGTCACTAGAGGATTTAACACCTGCATGTTGCAGAATTTGTTGTTGAGTCCTGAGGCAGTATTCTTGCTGAAGAAGTTGGATGATTTCTCTTTGTTCAACACTTGTCCCCAGCCTTTCTCATAGAGGTCAAGAATGTTTAGCACAGATTTAAGTTCCTCAGGATTTGCTTGGCAGAATAATAGGCTATCGTCTGCAAAAAAGAGGTGGTTCACTGAGACTGAACCTCTACCAATAGGGACTAGAGTTAACCCACCATAGGCCTTTGCTTGATTTAAGAGGGCGTGAGAGCTTCTGCACAGAGGATAAAAAGGTAGGGGGAAATTGGATCCCCTTGCCTAAGTCCTCTTGAAGGCCAAAAAATCTGTTGAGGCTCGCCATTCACAAGGATCGAATAGGAGACTGAATTGAGACAGCCCTAGACCATGTTCGCCCAGTGAGGAGGAAAGTCCATCTTGGTCATTACAGCTTCAATAAATTGCCACTCCACCCTATCATAGGCCTTACTTATATCTAATTTGAGGGCCATGAAGCCTTTTTTACCTTTCATTCTTGAGTTCATAGAGTGTAATATTTCATATGCAAGGAGAGTGTTATCAGTAATGAGCCTTCCAGGAACAAAGGCACTTTGGTTTAAAGAGATGAGCTTGGGAAGAATGACTTTAAGTCTGTTTGCATTAGTTTTCGAGACAATTTTATATAGCACATTACATAGACTAATGGGTTTGTAATTAGCAACTTTCCTGGGGCTTTTTACTTTGGGTATGAGGGAGATAAAGGTATCATTAATCCCCTTAAGGGAGCCCCCTTGATTTATGACCTAAAGAGCATAGTTACAAACTTTCTCCCCCACCACCTCCCAATGCTTTTGGTAAAACTGAGCTGGGAAACCATCGGGGCCAAGGGATCCAAAAGGGTTCATTTGCATAATGGCTTTTACTATGTTCTCTCTAGTGAAAGGCTTCAACAGCCATTCCTTCATCTCAGTATCCAGCTTAGTATCCAGTGCATACAGACAGTTCTCAAAATTTGCAGGGTGGGTGGTAGTAAAAAGAGATGAGAAATAACCTGTGAAGACATCCCCAATTTCTGCCTGTTCAGTTGCATTTCTTCCTTGTGAGTCCTCTACACACTTGATTGTGTTGGTCTTCCTCCTTTGACTAGCCTGCATATGAAAGTACTGGGGGTTTCTGTCACCTGACCTGAGCCAATGTTGCTTTGCCCTTTGGCGCCACTTAAGATCACTTTCTGCCAAAGAGATTACCACTTCCTCTTGGATTTGTTTCATTTCTTCTATATGGTAACCTGTTCCAGTATCTTGGAGATGGCCAATTCTTTGTTGCCCTTGTGTGATGACCATGTGCTCTTTTTGTCTGGTTTTCTGCTTCCAAACCAGTAATTCCTGTTGGCATCTGCCAAGTTGTTTCCTCAGATTGCTGGCCTCACAGCCTGATTCACTGTCATTCTTCCAAGCCTTACTGATAACATTTTGGCATTCTTCCTTTAGCTCCCATGCCATCTCATACCGAAAGACAAATCTTCTGTGCCTTCTTTCCTTGCTTGTGTTGGATAAATCAATGATGAGAGGGGAGTGGTCAGATTTCACAGCAGCAAGGGCAGTGCAGGAGCTTTGATTATACATGTCATTCCATTCCTTGTTGCCTAATGCCCTATCTATTTTTTCCTTTGCGAATCCCTTCCATTCCTGCTATTCGACCAGGTAAAGCTTAGCCCCTTTGAATGAATATCATTAAGGACACAGAACTCTACTGTTTGCCTAAACTCCTCTATTTGTTTGTAAGGTCTGCTGGCCCCTCCCCTTTTCTCCTCTTGATGAAGGATCTCATTAAAGTCCCCAGAGCACAACCAAGCCGTGTGACTAGTTGGTTTTAACATTTTCAATTGTTGCCAACTGCTGCTCCTTTTCCTAGGGTCGGGGTGTCCATAGAAGCCTGTAAACTGCCAAGTTGGTCCATTGTCCTCTTCCTGCACTAATGTGCCATCTAGTGTAATTTAATACTTTTACCTGCCATTTGTCTTTCCATAAGAGAGCAATACCACCACTTAGTCCCACACTTTCAACTCCAAAGCAACCATCCATCTTCAAAGTTCTCCTCACCTTTTCCATCCTTCTATTTTTACACTTAGTTTCCACTAGGAAAACTAAGAGGGGACACTTTTTCTTAGATAAATTTCTAAGGACACTAACTGTCCGAGGGTTCCCAAGCCCTCGGCAGTTCCACACCAAAATACTCATTGGTTATGGCAGGACTGGGAACCAGCCTCTACCTTAATACGATTATTCTCCTTTGTAACCTCATTCTTCTTGAATCTTTTTTAGGAAATATACTCTGGTACTGTACTTCTCCTTTTGCAGCTCCTCTGGTAGTTTGCTCTGGCCAACTTGTTGGAGGTGTTAGCCAGAGTTGTAACTCCATTGCTTGCTGTGGGGTTGGGCCTTTCACGAGCCTTTCTTTTCCATCTTCTTATAGTGCTAGCCAGGCCCTGACTAACATCATTCAAGCTACCTGTCGCCATCATCTTACACGGGCCTTGTTTCCTGGGACTAGTTTGACTTTTAGAACGAGCCAACTCACGCCTTTTTAATGCTTCCCAGTTTTTAGGCTCAGATGAAGGGTACGAAGCTTCTGCAGCGCTATGTACCTCTGGTGTTGTGTCAGGCTCATGCTCCATACCCGTGCTAGCTCCCTGTGCTCCTTCGATAAATACACTCCCATGCAAGTGGGCTGGTTGCATGGGATCTTGGAGGTGATCTTCAACCTGAGGTTTAACATGAATCCCGAGATATCCACCATGAGGAACTTCTTTGCTCTCTTTTTCCTCTCTTAGTGGTTGAGATTGGACTCCTTGAGTACCTTTTTCCCCATTTCTTGCTGAGACCATATCTTGTTTACCTACTTTGACTTCCTCCTTGACCACTTTGCCTCTCTCTTCCTTCTGTTCCCCATTGTGGTGGTCGCCACCCTTAGAGCCACCGTATTTATGACAGTAAAAAATATTGGTATTTCTGGGTTGGCCTCTTAACCAGGGCCAAACTGGTTTGAATCTTGTTTATCTCCTTGTTGATCTGTTCTCGAGCGTGTATAGTTTTTCCCTTTGTGATGGAGTATCCCACACTTGAAGCAGAAGCTTTGGAGTCTTTCGTACTTAAACGAGATCCATTGTTATTTCTCTCCTAGCCTTAACCATTTCCCTCTCAATAGAGGTTTGTGAAGATCCACAGCTAACCTCACTCTGAGACACCTCCCCCAAGCACTTCCATCTGCCTTAGCTTCTACCCTGATGACCTGACCAATGGATGCTGCAAATTGTTCCCCAATCTCTTCAATCATAGTTGCTAATGGGAGGTTATGAAGTTGCACCCAGAAAGGTTCAAACCGAAACTGTAATGCATGGATAGATACCGTTTCATCGACTTCCATCATAGTGACGAGATGTCTGTCATAAAACCATGGACGTCCACTTAACACTTTCTCTTTGTCTCCCTGATTCTGGAATTCAATCAGGAAGCACTGTTCTCCCAACTCCTTGAAGGAAACCCACCCTTCTAGTCTCCATATTTGGGACATTATGATCCTAAAACCTTCACTGTTGACTCCTTTCTCAGTGAGGGCCTTCCCCACAATACAGTTCTTCCTTCGCCTGCATGCTTCTTTGGTGTTGTCCTGCTTGACATGGAAGAAAGAGCTTTCTTCATTCGAAAGGTGCAGCCTTTCCCATTGTGTCGCTAAATCCTCCTCCTCCATTAAGCTTAACCTCAATCCCAGCAAAGTAACAATCGAAAAACAGAACGAAAACTCACAAGGAGTGAGACAAAGACCTTTGCGAACAAGCAAAGGCACTCGAACCTTACTCTTTCTCCTTAGGGAGAAGGAAGGCACTCCCCGTATAGAAAAATCCCCCTTAATTTTCTCCTTTTCGTTCCCCATATTAAAAATGTTGCAAAAAAATTAAAAATTAAAGAAAAAACTATTGTCTGCTAATATCTAAGAATCAACCTTTTCGCTTCATTTTCCTCTTCTTCTTTTTTTTTTTTTTTCCTTCATTTTCCTTATTCATTTTTTTCAAAAGCAAAAACTAGAGATCCTCCACCACTGATTGTCTACCTCTACCACTCACTCTTCTATTGATCTAAAAGTCCTTCGATCTACCAATAAACTATTACAGAGTTTTTCACTCAGAACAATACTATGAATGGTGTGACGCCCCTAGATTCCGCTTGAGATCGGACGGACATCCGAAGCGTCGGGACATGCAACACAAGGTTACCTGCCCCCGTTCATGACATATAAGATGCAATATTCCTAACATGCATCTAGCATTATGCAATATTCGCAGCGGATAATTTTTTTTTTTAGCAATACTATACACCAAACTTATAATATCCCAAATAATTAAAGCATAATCCATTCATAATTAACAAATAAAACATCCACGATTACAGTACGGGTCTTAGTAGACTGTAATCTCAAAACATGGGAGACCAGACTCCATATTTACATTGCCAAAATACACTATCAGGCAAGTTCGTTGAGTAACTCGCGTAACTCGACTAACGATGCCGGAATACTATCCAAAGACCTAACTATAGAGGCTGCAAACTCCGCGTTGCGTCTAGTCAACCTCCTCCAGTCTGCTAATGTCTGCTCCCTGCTCTGATCCTGACACATCGCCTACCATTCGGGGGGAATGGTAGTTGGAACTACCACGGTGAGATTTGATTACAAATCTCAGCAAGTTAACAGGAAACTTCCACACAGGTTAAAGATGCATGCATGGTAGTAAAATCATGAAAGCATAATCAAAATCAATAATAACATAGCATAACTTGACATAACATGGCATGAAATAATAAGCATAACGTGACTTGACAGAACATGGCATGAGCTGACATAACTTGAATTGAAACTGAAACTTAGCTTGACATGACATAGCATGTACGTAAACTTAAAACACAACATGGACTAGCAACATAGCATGAACGTGAACCTGAAACATAACATGGACTTGAAACATAGTATGAACGTGAACATACATAATTTGAATATGAACTTAAAAATAAAATGAACCTGAGCATAACGTAATATAAACGTGAACTTGAACGTAACATGAACATGAACATAACCTGACATGAACGTGAACTTGCAACATAACATGGACTTGAAACATAGCATGAACGTGACATAAACTTGAAACTTGACATGTACGTAAACTTGAACATAACATAACGTGAAACATGACTTGAACATGAAATACATGAACTTGGAATCTTATTCAATAGACTTATCGTTTAAATGACCATATGGGTGCTACACGGGTCCCCTTGAGCCATGTGTCCCTGCCGATTACCGCATCACAACACAGGTATCTATACCAGCTGTGAGTGCGTTAATACGTACTCCACAGTTGTTGTGGCCCCACGTATTCTACGTGTCACAATTGCTATGTCTCACGTAGTGTATGCTCCACAGTTGTTGTGGCCCATACTTCATGCTCCACAGTTGTTGTGGCCCCATGAATTGTTTGTGTCACACTTGCTGTGAACACACGTAAAATAAGGTATGGCTCCATCGGCGTTAGTGCCTGGCGCGCTTCGGTGACCAGCTAGTTAGGCCCCATTCGCAACCTGTTGACTGTACTTCGTCAACCCAGGGAATTTCACACCTATTTAAACACTCCAGTGTGAACAAAGGAGTTCCACTAGGATATTACCCCATCCTAGCGCTTAGGGTCGTGATTGACATGAATAACTTAACAAGACTGACGAGACAGGATGACATGAATATGAAAAGACAGAAGTCCTGACGTAGCGTAATGTGACATGAACGTAAGATGGCTGACATGACATACTTTGAAACATGAGTTTAATAGACAACATTTCATAACATGGCATACGTGTAACAGATAATATTTTGTAACATGGCATAACATGTAACAGACAATATTTCGTAACATGGCATAACATGTGACAGTAAATATTTTATAACATAGCATAACATATGATAGTAAATATTACGTGACATGACACACATGTAACAGATGGCATACATAATGTGACATACTTGCAACAGATAGTAACATGTGATAGAATATATTATGTAACAGATAAGTATTTCTTCACAGAATAATTTGTGTAACAGATAAACATGTAATGACATGGCATGGCATGGCATATATAACAACATAAAAACATAAACTGTAGTTTCATTACCCATCACACATACATAGTAAACTGATAGTAAGTTAAGAGCTAACTTACCTCGATCGTCGCGTACTATGAGAATAAATCGCGAAACACGAGAAACTGTAAGAGGGTATTCTAAAAATTAGAAATTTAATTACTAACAATTAGAAATTTGAAAAGAAACAACTTAGAGTAAAATTACCATTTTACCCTCTACATATGGAAAAATGACCATTTTACCCCTAACTTAAGGATTTCACATCCTAAGTCCAAAAATTACCAAAATTTACATTCCTCATGTAAATTTTGTTCTAAACTCAAATATCAACTCAGAAAAAAATTAAAACCAAACACAACTATTAAAACTCGATAGGTCCGAAACTTACATAGGCTATATTACCCTTGATTTGTTGCAATTCCTTCAAATTTTAAAAACTCAAGATCAAACCAAATTTTTGCAATAAATATTTTTCCATCCTAAGTTTAAAACACACTTAAAATATCCATTAAGAAAAAGCTAATTATCAACACCAAACCTTTTGTAAAAAGATCCAAACTTTTTAATAAAAGTAAACCCTTAAATCACAAATTTTAACCTTAATAAAAACATCTCCAAGAATTCCAAAAAAATCAAATCTTACTTCTAACATATTCACAACATCATCCTAAGATAAACCATACTTTAAATCATCAAACAAGAGTCATCAAAAATCACAAAACAACACTTGAAATTTTTGGTTTTACACTTAGTCCAAAAATAGAAACTTTTCTCTAAACTAGCTTTGATAAATCTCTTGATCCATGGCTTAAAGACATGTGATCTTCAAACTAAAACATCACATGGTTTAAGAATGTATCCTAAAGAAGATCCAACCGTAAAACTTAATTTATCACATGGCTAAAACTCAATAAAACATGAATCGAACTCAACAATATCAAATCTTAGGCCTAAGCAAAATCCTCTTGCATAGAAAAATCATATCTTTGGAACTAATACTAAATATCTTCAAAATAACATCCTATCATGCAAATAAGAGACTTATAATCATCACATAAAAATATCAAAGCCTTTGGAGTAAGATTAAACCACGAAATATTCAAACTTTCCCAAAACAGAAACTGTTTTTCCACTTCCAGTTTTCAAGTTTCTAGATCTAAGGAAATCTATCATCAAAAGCTTTATTCATGCAATAAAACCTCAATGCAAATTCATAAACACATATTAAAAACACTCCATAAACTTTTCGGACCAAGATATTTCCATTAGCTTGGTCAAAAACTCCAAAACATAACATACTCTCCAGTTTCACGCCAAGAATGACCTTTCCATGTTTAAAAATACTTTTGACCAATCAAATGAGCATGTAACGAGATAAATAATATATCCACGTAAACTAGATTCAAAGAAGAACAACTTTTATGAAGGAGTAATCATGCGAAAATACTTACAAAGGGTCGAAAAGCTCCTCATAAAAAGACACAGAAATCTGCCCGAGAGAGCTCTTTTGAGTTTCTCTCTAAGAACGGGATGAAGAAGTGATGAAATGAAAGGAAGGTTGCCTTGCACGACTCTAGACTTCTGGAGGGTGAAGTTATGGGCTTGAATGACCCTTGATTGGAGGTGGATATGTGACATAAAGTGGAGAATAGAGAGGGGAAAAGACTGCCTGCAGCAGCTGTGAGATATGGGGGTTGATGGGGTGGATTTCTCCTTCACATCAAGGCACTATTGGGTGCAGCCAATGGCAGTGGATGGTCTGCCATGTGGGGGAGGAAACTTCTTCAAGAAACTTTGCCAAGGTGGCCAAATTCGTGGGTCTTGGTGGGCCTCAACCAAGTGGGCTTCAATTTGGGGTTTAAAGGGGGTTTGGTTAGGGTTTAAGATGCTATCAAGCCCAAATCTAATTTTTCTTGGCCCAATCAAATTTCCAAGGTTTAAAAGGTTAGATAATGATGTCATAACAAGAATTTGAGAAATTAATAGCATGTGGAAGTGATTTAATCAAGTGATTAAACATAAAGCTAGAAATCGGATTAAAAAGGGTTTGGAGGCCAACTTTAGGGTTTGGGGAAACTGTTTAGGGTTTCAGTTTCAACCAAAATTTTGGGGTTTCAATTAGATTCCAACCATTTAGGATTTCACTAGGGTTGAAACCCTCTTTGATTTGGCACAAAATTGGTTGATCAGATGAAAAAGAATAGGGTTTCGCTTAAGTGGCATGATCTCACATTTTGATTCCTTCATAATCCAACTCATTGTTCCTCTATGAGCGAAGTGTATAATACTATTCACTATGCATGGCTAAGATCTTACCAAGTGTCCAAATAAAACTTCTCTAACCTAATTTGGACATTCCACACTGTGATTTTGAAAACACTGCACTTGGTGCGCTTATTGAAGTTACTATTCACTCCAAAAATATATATAATAAACTTAGTATTGAAAAATCCTAAATATTCATATTAACCTATCTTGAAAATCGTTTACCGAAATTCAACCCAAAGTACCCCTAAAAATAAAATCACAGTTTCAAACAGGTGTTTCGCCCGAAATTCTGAAAATGGGTTAATAAGCTATAAAATCCTAAATAATCAACTGAGTCTAATGGCGTAGACTACAACGCATTCTGATACTTCTAACTATCTCAAATAATTAAACTCATATTTCTAGCACTATAGTGAGTGATAACACTGACTATGTTGATAAACTAAAACCTGCGCGATTGGTCGATTCGTGAAAACTTATAGAGTTTTCACGAGGTTCCTAAAGTTAATAGAAATTCCACCAATGAATTTCTAATGGGCTGTTACAAATGGACCTAGGACCATCCTTAATCTATCAATGTTTACCATCTAAAGACAATGACATCTTTGGCTAACAAATGAGCCACCCCATTTCCTTCTCTGTACACCCAGTTTATCATCCAATCTAGTCTTAGTTTTAAAAACTTCTTCATGCCCTCAATCAGCTAGCCATGCCAAGACCAGGTTTCCTCGAACTTAGGACAGCCTTGCTCACCACCTGCACATCACCTTTCAAGACAACATTGTTGAATCCCAGCTTAAAACAGAGATTCATTGTAGCCCAATGGGCATCACATTTTGCTATAACTGGTAGCCCCACTCCCCTTATTTGATCACACATAGTAGCCAAGACCTCACCTTCATAATCTCTAATAATAACTCCAATACCATTAGTCTGATTCTTGAAATCGAAAGCTACATCAAAGTTTGCTTTAACATAACCCCTCTCAGGTTTTTGCCATAGTGGAGATGATCTTCCTGTTCTCACCTTTGTCTCCAGTCCTCCTTGTTTCATTTGAGATTGTTGGAACTCATGTAAACCTTCCATTTCTATTTTTATAACCATTAAAGGGCTATCAAACTTGTCATAAAAAATGAATCTATTCCGTCTTTGCCATATACTTCTCAAGATGATGACTGCAGTTTCCAATTGCTCTTTACTTAATAATGAGCACATCCTATCCCATAGTTGCACAAAATCATTACAATAGCTGGACCACTTACGAACTGGGCTTCTTTCTTCTGCTCAAACATCTGTACCAGCAGTAAAACTCCACAAAGCATGAATGGCTAGTTCTTCTTCATACTGACAGAAAGGACAGAAAGGAGTGTCTAAAATTTTCCTCTTGAGTAGACTCATTCCGATTGGCAAGATGTTGTGTCCAACCTTCCATAGAAAATGCTTTGTTGTCCTAGGTATATGTAGCTTCCAAATTTTTTTCCACCTATCATCCTTTTCATTATAGCTAGAGGATTCACCATCCACTTCTTGTAGTTTAGATTGTGCTAGATGATAGGCACTCTTTATAGAGAACCTCCCATTTTTATTAGTCTCGTTGGTTGGAATGCTGCAAATCAATTGGTTTCTTCTTCCACAAAATTGGCTTCAACCAAATCTGTATTCCAACTTCTCTTTTCTTCATCCATTAATAGTACACTCACCTTAGCTTTAGATCATAGGTTTGTAGTAGGAAGATGGCTTTGGCAACCATTTATGTTCCCATATATTTATCTTTTTCCCATCCCCTACTTGCCAAATAAGCCCTTCTTGTAGCAGCTTTATAGTAGACCACACACTTCTCCAAATAAATGATGGGGAGTTTACTAGTTTTGCTTGCAGCAGCTGTGTATTATTAAAATACTTGCTTTTGCATACTTGAGCTGCTAATGAGAGAGGATCTAGCTTTGTTTTACTAACAATGCTAAGTTAAAACTTTCTATATCTTCAAAACCAGCCCCCCCTTTGTCCTTTGATATCCCCATTTTACTCCACTTCTTCCAATGGTTGCCATGCCCCTTATCCTTTTTACCCAACCATAATTTAGCCAACATAAATGAGAAATCATTACACAATTTTTTTGGAATCTTAAAAACACTCACGGTGTAGGTAGGGATGAATTGCAACACTGCTTTAATAATAACTTCTGTGCTGATTTGGATAAAAAACTTGTTTCCCAGCTGTAGATCTTGTTCTAGATTTTGTACTTTATACTCCTGAATGAGTTGTGTTTTGATCTACCAACTAAAGCTGGTAAACCCAAATACTTCTCATAGCTACCACTAAAAATGGACCCTGCTTTCTGTATAATTAAGGCCTTGGTTACTGTAGTTGTATTTCTACTGAAAAAAACTAAAGTTTTATGCCTATTGAGGGCTGGACCTAAAGCTTTTTCATATAGTGATAAGATAGATTGTAAGTGTTTCCACTATGTCTGTTTCGCTCTACAGAATATCACACTATCATCAACAAAGAGCAGATGATTTATTCTAGGAAAGAGATATCGCAGCTGCAGAACTAAAAAAGGTAATAGCCAAAGGTAGCAAGGTTGAACAAAAAGCTAAGAAGAAGCAGGTGGAGGAAAGAGATCTCTCAACTTTATGCTAAACTTAAAGAAAACCATGCTGAAGAACTTGCTTCATTAGGCTACAATAGTAGGCGATGGAAAAAGCAATATTGTTGTTGGTGCTAATCCTTGGCCTTAAGTCACCAGGGAATGATATTGATGTGTTCTTGCGTCCTCTTGTCGATGAGTTGAAGGAGTTATGTGAAGAGGGTATTTGTACCTATGATGCGTACAGTGGACAAATGTTTAGGTTGCATGCAGCTCTACTTTAGACTATCGACGACTTCCCTGCATATACCAATCTTTCTGGGTGGAGCACAAAGGGTAAGATGGCATGTCCTTCATGTAAAACTGACACAAATCCACAATGGTTGGTATATGGGCAAAAGGATTACTATATGAGGCATCGCAATGGTTGTCACCAAATCACAATTGAAGGCAAAAAAAAAAAAAAAAAAAAATGCTTTTAATGGGTGTGAAGAGCATTGACTCCAACCATTAAGGGTCGAGGGAGAGGATTTGCAAGAACAATTATGTGAGGTTTCACATGTCCAGTTTGGTAAATCTTCTTTGAAGAGGAAACAAACGCCCAATCAACTAAATTGTACCAAAAAATCTATCTTTTTTTAGCTATCCTACTGGTTAGACTTGGGTTTGAGATATAATCTGGACGTCATGTATATTGAGAAAAACATATGCAATAACGTGTTGGAAACATTGCTGAATATTCAAGGAAAAACTAAGGACTCCACCATTGCGCGTAAGGATTTGGAAAACCTTGGAATATGGAAAGAATTGCATTTACAACGTGATGGCGACCGTATTACTATGAGTCTTAGTTGATACATGTTAAACTTAAATGTGCAAAGGGCTTTTTGTGCATGGTTGTCAGAAGTAAAATTTCCTGATGGATTTGCATCAAACATTAACCATTCCGTCAATGCTAGTGACTGGCAAATCAGTGGAATGAAGAGCCATGATTGTCATGTCTTTATGCAAGCATTATTGCCGGTTTTGATTGGTGGGTTCTTACGGGCCGATGTGTGTCAAGCCTTAATAGATTTAAGCTCGTTCTTCAAAGAATTATGTTCCCAAACTTTGAACTTATCAGTGTTGAATCGTCTTGAAGCTAATATTCCCATCATTCTTTGCAAACTAGAAATGATATTCCCTCCAGCTTTTTTTGATATCATGGTGCACCTTGCTATTCACTTGCCAGAGGAGGCATTCTTGGCAGGACCTGTGTAATACAGATGGATGTACCCTTTTGAAAGGTATCTAGAGAAGTTCAAGTGGTACGTCCACAATAGATTTCGGCTAGAAGGCTCAATCGCTAAGGCATATGTGCATCTTGAGTTTCTTACATTTGCTCTATGTACCTTCATGATATTGAAACTAGATATAATCGAGAGGAACACAACAACGATGTTTGTATTGGGACAATTGAGTTGGGAAATGAGCCAAGTTAATCTGTTTTTGACAAAAAGTTAGACCATTGGGAACAACAAGCTCCTACAAATTAGTCGACACACTAATGGTCAAGGCCTGGTATATACTTAATAATTGCATGGAGATTGAGCAATACATCGAGCAACTACATCATCCTTGCCTGGATGTCCACTTTACTATGGTTATATAATGTTATTAGTCTCTTGGTAATTTATCGAGTCACATATATTAACAGGGAGCGCTATAACAAGATCCAAGAAAAGGACCCTCACAACATTGACCGAAGGCACCAGAGTTAATTCCCATTGTGGTTCAAATCATGTATAAGATACGAAACCTTCGGTACATATAGTGACATTCTTCTCAAATTATTAATAAACTAACTCCTTTTTTTTTTTTTTTCCCCCCTCTGTATGGTAGATTCGCGAGCTGTGTGCAGTTAGGCCAACTGTAGTAATCGATGAGATATATTCCTTAGCATGTGGTCCAGATCCGTGGGTCGCATCTTATGCCGGATGCATAATGAATGGTGTTCACTTTCATACGAAAGAGCGTGAAAGGCATCGTCACACTCAAAACAGCGGGGTTCTAGTTCATGGCGAGCATCGGGGATCCTCTGTTGACTTCCATGGTGTGTTGCATGATATTATAGAATTCCTCTACATGGTTTGGGTTAGGTATATCTCTTTCAATGCACTTGGTATGAGATTGGCTACTCGAGAAGGGGGATACGTGTCAGGAACCACTTGATGGTAGTGAATACTGCTAGGCAATGGTATAAAGATGAGCCTTTCGCGCTTGCAATTAGGGGGAAGTTGGTAAGTCGTCCATAAAATTACAAATAGGAATGTTTACAACATTCACGCAATTAATACTGTTGAGGAGGAGATGGATGATGACGAAACATTAGGGGTTGACTTCGAAGATGACGGTGATAACATTAACAACTATCCCCTATTCTTGAGAGTGAATCAACCATGCCCAATTCATTGAATCAAGATGATGAAGAGTATTTGCCCGTTGATCCTGCATCATATCGCGTCGAGACTCGTCCTAACCAGTTGACGATGATGTCTTCGTTGATGATGATCTACTTGACGATGACTTGAGAATGGAGGATGTAAGTGCCGATGATAACTTTGGTAGCGAGTCCGAGAATCAGCTGAACGAGGAGGATGATGATGATTTTTAAATATTCGGGTTTGTATTTTGTATGTTAATTGAAATTGAATTTCGTTAATGTAGTAATATTTTTCCTAATATATATATCTTAATTGAATTTACAGCCTTGTATAACATACGCTATATGTACGATGCCAAATTGGGTTTCCTTATCCATTCATTGCCGACATTTTTACACAAACTAATCCATGAGCACCCACTTTGAGGGGGAAAACAGTGGGATAAAGTCTTAGTCAATAGATTTTGTGTTGTAAAGGGACTATATGCCAAGCTGTAGGGTTGAACACCTATTTTTCTGAGGCACTCATAGGTTCAATCGATGTTATTAAATATATACTCGATGGATTCCATGTTGGTGGCAAATAGTTGTAGCTATATTGTATTGACTCTAAAGTGTATTGCATGTACCCGATCTATGTGATTATCTTAAGTGGAAGTCAATGGAGGCCGAATTCAGGATTTTTATACCAATAACCATATATAAGAAGAAAACTAGTGGGATTTGTTTATTATAATTATATAAGTCTTGGTTGGTTATCATATACAATGACTCATATTTAGCATACATAGTTGAGTTTAGATGAGTTATGCGTCCAGGCTATTGCAACCTTTTTAAATTGCACAAAAAACTATACAAAAGTGGTGTCATTTAAGTACTGAAATCTGTTGCTTGGCATTTTATACTTAGGAATAAGAAGAGGTTGTTAGCTAGGTAAATGATGTAAAAGGTTACTCGTTTGAAATTTTGACGTTGTGTGCAGATTTCAGTGGTTACTTTAAAGGCAACGTGCTACAAAACCCACTAAGCTACATCGAAGTCATGAGGCTCGAAGGTTGTTGCAATGGGATGATAACAAAGTTCTTTAAGTTGCCAGATAGGGGGTGTAGATTGAATTCCAATCTGTATTATTTCTGAAATGGAGGCATGGAGAGGACGTGTAAATGTGTAATTGAATATTATTTGGGCTGCATATGGATCATGAACTAGCTAATGGATTGCACACTAGATGGAGAACATAGGTTGTGACACAATACCCATGTCGGAGTATTGTCCAGTTGGAACATGCAATACTTGAACATGAAAATTGGGCCATATCCAGCAAATCAGGAAATGCATACAAACTCACATCAATTGCAAAAATGGAAGCAATGCTGCATTTAGGTGGGGTTAATTTTTAACTTAAGGTTGTACAAAAAAAGATACATTATTTGAGGTGTTGCTTAGCTGGATGGGAATGAATTAAACAAAATTCCATAAGCACACAAATCTATTGAGGATGTTAAAATGAAATCAATTGAGTATTCATGCACCTATGACCTAACCATGTTTTTTATTGATGGTATTTTCAAAAATCCTAACAAATGTGTTGTACTAATTAGGATCCAAGACAAAAAATGTTAAGCAATTTCTAGAAGGGTTGAACCTGAAAATTGCATTTTGGTGATGATAATATATAATAATACTTTACTAATTTACTACCTGTTGTAGAGCAAGGGAGAAAGCAAATAAACAACCAGTCCTTCCCATGGATAGGTGGTGCTCAACTTAGTGTGCACAAAGCTTTATTTTGTACTGAGTTGGTAGATTCTGAAGGAGTTAATCATTACACACTTTGAAGTCCAGATTGGCAAGGAGGGTTTGCTTCTATTCTTATTGCAATGAGGTCAAGTTGTTCCAGGTGTTAGAGTATCAGGTTTGTAATCTTTCTTATGTTGGAGCTATTTCTCTTCTTCCACTTAAGCTTCTTGAAAAGTATCTTCTCATCATAAACCACACTAGATGCTTCTCTCATTCACCTTTGCCACGCAAACCAGACCGAAAACCAAGTACAAGACAGTTTTTTGCTTTTACAATTGGGCCTTCTCCTCCTTCTACTTGGGTTTTTTGCTGTGTTTTACACAGGCCACCTACAACCATTTCATCTTCATCTGTTTCTTTTGTTATCTGAGGTTGGGATTATTTAGAATATTGGATGTTATTTTGAAGTCTGCTACAAGATTTTTACTTATTTCAGTTTGCATTATTTTGCATGTTAATGCATGTATACGACACAGATCTGCCATGTTATTTGGCATTTGCAAAACAGCTTATTCAAGGTTCAAATACATACTATAAAAGCTAGCAGTGGTTATTGGCTGTTTTCCTAGATGTTTCCCTATACTATGAGATTTCAGTAGAGGTTTGAAAGTGTTGGGCAAAGATATTTAATACATAGAGGTAAGATATCCAATGATTGTTAAACAAAACCAAAATTATTCATGGGAATGGGTCTGAGATTTCGTACAGCTAATAGTAATACACTTTATAACAAGCTAGTAATTAAGTTAAAACCTATTAGATATGCCAAGTTCATAGAGTATTAAAGGTTGGGCAGTTTCTCAAATTTAAAACAACTGAGCATTAAACAACCTCATGTAGAACAGATTTACTAATTTTTCCTTACCTTCAAAAATGGCCAAATTAGGCAAAGATAAAAAAATATTCTAATTATACTATGGCCATATCGTCAGAAGAATCACATTCCAGCTATAGTATACATTTACTACCTTGTTTTGGAACCATCCGACACTATAACAAGATCGATAATTTTCATACAACCAGAAGATGAAGCACATAAATGGTCAACTCACTCTCCACTACACTTGCCATACATCAGTAATTCAAAGGAAAGGATGTAATACCAAGACTCATAATCTCAAATACTTCAATACTAGTTAAGCAATATTTATTTACCGATTATTTTCTTCTTTCATTGCTGACTTTAAATTAAATTCAGTGTAATGGTTAGTCAGTAGACTCGATATATCAGTTACCTATATCAAGTCAATTGGCCATTTTTAATTCAAAGTTAGTATGACTTGTTAAATGAATATTCCAAGATGCAGATTGCTTGGCCTATTCTTCAATAACTTCCAAGTTATATGGATAGTAGACGAGACTCTCTTACAAAAAGCTAAAACTTATATGGTGGCATAGTACCCTTTGTTCCTTGTTCATGACCAAGAAACAGAGGAAGATAGACAACCAGGCTGCTAAAAGCACAAGTGTATTTTATTCACATTGGTTTGATCTATTTAGCTGGCTTTAGTATGCTCTATAGTAGTTATTTATAATGCATATACTCAATAATTAGAGGCTGAATGATCTATTACATGGATTTAGTATGTGAAATAGTATGTATTCACTCTCTTACATATTTTGCTGGTTGGTTGCATGTTACAACAAGTTGGGTTTGAATTCTAGCAAAGCCAAGGATGTGGAAATCTGTGAAAGGAAAGGAGGGGCGACTCTAACACTCAAGTCCTATCATATGTAGCAGCCCAGATGTAGAAGCATTGCCTTTGAGAACCATGTTGCGGAACGAGCTGGACTCAAATGAATCGACTCAAGAGGTAGGAGGTGCAAGCGTACAAGAGTCCATGGATGTAGTACAAGGTGGAGAGGGGAATCCTAATACATGTATGCCATCCATTTATAACACAATTAGCTGACGTGACTTGTGGTCAATTCATATACAACTAAAATTTGGAGCATTTTTTCTGGTTCGTGGCTTGTATTTAATGCTTGGGTTTAACGTAATAGATGTTCGAGATATAGATCCACCTATTAAGAAACGAGGTCGAGGGCCTGCACGGGGCACACTACTTGAATGCCTCCAAAAGGTGGGTAAGATACGTCTGGTTATACAAGATGGTCATCGAGGTCCATCATGTGAGAATGCTTCCATATTCACTGGTCGAGTGACGTGGATCATTAAAGTATATGCCAACATGAGGCATGCTAGTTGGATTTATGAACTTGAGAAGGAGAAGCAAAAGCTCATTGATCGTGCTAGGGTAGGACTTTATTTTATACTAACCAAGTGCATGAGTTTGTTGTTTACTCATTTGGCTTAATTTCTATGTTTGATGAAAATACGTAACAAAGTGCATTTTTGATATTGTAGGTAGATTTTGTTTTGGATTGGACAAGAGACAACTATTGTGAGATGGTTGTAACGCATTTGGCTGATAAGTATAATGCATATCACTAGGCACTACACAAAGTCTACTTAAAATATGCATCACATGATGGGCCCTACGTGGTGGGACGTCCATGGTGGAAAAACCTGTATGGCAGTTGCTATGTGAAAGGTGGGCGAGTAGAAGGCATCCTAAGCACACTTCTTTCTATCTAATCAGCTACTTAGATGTAGATTATGCTAGTTGCAAAGTTGATTGAAAAAGCACTAGTGGAATATGTCATTTTTTAGGTCATGCACTTGTTTTATGGTTTAGTAAAAAGTAAAATTTTGCCGCATTATCTACTTCTGAGGCAAAATATGTTGTTGCGGGTAGTTTTTGTGCTCAAGTTTTTTACATAAAGCAACAACTTGAGAATTTTAAGTTCATGTACAATCACATTCCAATCAAATGTGATAATACAAGTGCTATACATATTTAAAAAAAACCCAATACAACATTATAGAGTTCACAAGCACAAATGATCAGTTGGCAAATATTTTAAAAAAACCTTTACCAGAAGATAGACAATGCATTCTTAGATATCTGTTAAATATTTTAATTTTATTATCTCAAATAACTTATAAAAATTTGAGACTTTTAGCCTCATTTTTTAAGTGCTCTTGATCTTCATATATCAACATGTTATCCTTATCTAAAGATTAGGCAGTCAAAATGAAGAGACCAGCAATGATTTTAAATCCTTATTCTCCTGCTTTAAGTCTCCTATATTTTTATTAGACTCATGAACAAGTCATTGAGGTACATAAATCTTATCGTTAAGCTTTTCAACCTCACGAGTTCCGGACTACAACTATCGGGAAAATGTGACAATGGATAATGATTATTGAGTATCGAGACTCACAAATTCATAAATGGAGTCATCATCTAACTTATTAGTCAAATCACTCTGATGCTGCATTATGGAACCTAAGGTAGATGCAGAAATAACTTGTGACTGAGTTGAAGAATATCTCATAGATTGATAATGAGGATTACTGAAAGAAGATTGATAAGCCATTGAAAATCTGTAGAATGAGAATGCATATGAATTATAGAGATGTGAAGAAGATTTTATATGAATTAGATGGAGCAGAAGACTTTTTTTTATAGAGATAGAAATAAGAAGAAGACAAACTATCATCCCTTTAAGTCTTACTTAGTCAAGATTACAAAATATGTTGGATGCATATTGTCAAAAGTTATTGTGCTAAGCCAACGAGAGAAACTGCAGGTTGTCCCTATTTTCTCTTAAACGCAGAACATATGCTGTTATCTGCTGATGTTGACTTTGTATTTGAACTCTCTCTCATTCCAGCTCCCCTATTCGTGGTTGCAGGTCACGAGCATATCAGTCCGCAAAATTTTTCAATTCATTGTTTTCTTGCTTTAACCTTTTATTCTTTCTATTTTTATTAGCAAGCTTTTGACTCAATTTAAATATTTGATTGTTAAGCCGATCAGGCTCACTCACCCTTGCTAGTCACCTCCGAGACATGTTCGTAATAGAGGCGACATATTGAGCACTGAGAGTTCTTGATTCTGCAACAACCTCAGAATCAGTCCTACTAGAAAAATGTATCTCTGCTCCTATCAAGGGTTTGATAACCTCAGGAGAGAAAATGAGTGGTTGAGGCATAAAGGTTTTTTATTCAAATCTGGAACATTAATGGAAGAAAGTTTCTTGTCCATACTATCATTATGGATAAACATAAACTAGGTAAAGGAGCAATCTGAGAATTTTTTTCGTGAGTATCCGATGGGTGAAACGATCCTTTTTAAATAGAAACCTAGAAACCTAGAGCTTTCAAATCTTGGCAAAAACTCGTTTGTAAAAAAATCAAGTGGATTTGAATCTCTTTCCACACTAAGTCGATAGGGCTAGGCCTCACAGCTTTACATCACTTGTTGAGACCCGAGCAGCTCTAATTATTCAGCTATTCATAGGTTTTACTAATGCACCATTTTCGTCAGTCCATTGGTTACTGTTGTTCTTTTTTAATGATGCCAAATTAGGGGAGAAGTTTTAGACTAGAAACTTAACATGTTCTTTCCAATGGTTTATTTAAATTAACATTCTTTGAATTATTAAGCTTGTTATATATGTTTGGAATTATATTTATCTATTGCTTGAAAAATTAACGCACATTCTCAGGGGGAGCTTAAGTACCAGTACAGGCCTCAAACTTCTACTAAGTATTTGTCATCATCAAAAAGGGAGAGATTGTTGAACTCAAGGTTTCAAGTTTCATATAATTATAAATGTACATATGGATTTTGATTCTAACAAACGAGTTCAAGCATAAAATAGTATCAAGCTTAAGTTGTCTACATAATAAAGCCAAGCATGTCAACAAACTAAGTATGAGCAAGAAAGGAAATAAGCTCACAAATAAAACTCTTAGAGTAATTTTGTACATCTCTTAAAAGGTTTGAAATTGGATTAAGCCTTTGGCATTGAAAGATGATTAATTGTCATCTTTCACATGTGCATGTTTGGTTTGAAAATTTTGAAAAGTGATTGATGCACTTTTTGACATATTCAAAAGGTAGATGATTTTGTTTGAAAATTTTGAAAAGTAAATAATGTTCTTTTTGTCATATACAAAAAGTAAAAGATTTGGTTAGAAAAATTTGAAAAGTGAATGATGTTGTCTTTGACAATTGCAGAAAGGAGAAATTTTTATTTGAAAATTTTGAAAAGTGAGTGGTGCTCATTTTCTACATGTGAATCCTTTTAAATTTGAAAATGAAGTCTCATATGCTTATAATAGCTCAACTGAGATCTTCAAATTTGCAACAAGAGCATATACACATCAATTGCAAGCTTTACAATATTCATTCCAAACTTTCAATCTCTCTTCTCTAAGCATTGAGCCTTAACCCTTATTCATTTTAAGAGACATATATAGTTTGCAATATACTGTTTTTATTTCACTCATTGAGGAGTGTTCTCTGATAATCTACCTACTGTCAGCTCTTGTATCAGCAAAAGGGTGTGTATAACCTTTGTGCGTGTAGATGGTGTTCTACACAAGGAATAGTTGAATCACCATGTGTAAGGTGATTGTAAGTGTAGAATGTGTTTTACATAGATTCTTTGTAGCAGTACTGCTCAAAGATGTAATAGGTTTCTATCTCCACCTGAAGCAAATTAAATAGTGAATTTGAGAATCCTCAAGGGGTAGCATGAGGCGAGGACGTAGGCAGTGGGGCTGAACCTCGTTAAAATACTGAGTTTGTTTCTCTCTTATCCTTACTCTTTATATTTACTGTTATTTCGTATTTTGTTCATAATTTATATTGTGTACCTGGTTTATAATTTTTAATTTTACCCAATTCATACCATCTTGTGTCAGTCATCTGGGCATCATAGGCCATGCTTCAACCCAACACATATAACATACATATTCCTAATTTTCACCAATTTTCTCACATCGCCCTACACTTGAATGTTGCTTCTGCAATGGGATGGTAGAGGTCCTTTGCTAGCGACGAGAGATTTTCTATCTCAACTCTCACTATTTTGATCAGTATATTTGCAATGTTGTTGTTTCCATGGGCCGTCAAGAAACAAAGAAAGGCTACGGTACCTCCATTGCCACCAGATCCCCGTGGCTTGCCAATAGTCGAGTACCTTCGTTTATAGGTACATAACTTCACAGGAAATCTGAGCAACTGTGTGGGATCTACGGCCCCATCTATAAGGTTTGCTTGCAAATAAATTGTGCATTGTGATTAGCTCACCCTCGCTAGTTAAAGAAGTTGTTCATGACCAAGACGCAATATTTTCCAACCGTGATTGTAACATTGTTGCACGTATGTACTATCACATACAAGGGAGCCGGTATTACTTTTCCTCGAATGGTGCTAACTGGAAGATGTTGTTGAAGATGTTTGTGAGAGAGATGCTAAGTCCAGCAAATCCTGATAGTACCTTGGCTTTATGGAGAGAAGAAGTAAGGAACACCACTAGAAATGTGCATGACAAAAAAGGTACCCCTATAGATTGAGGGGAACTGGCATTTGTAACAATGATGAATGCATCATGAACATGTTGTGTGGTGGCACGCTACATGGAGTGGAAGGGGCTAAGTTTGGTGCAAAGTTTGAGCATATCTTTGTGGAATTATTGATCATTCTTGGACTGTCAAATGTTTCAAGCCTTTTCCCGACTGTAGCAAGTTTTGATTTACAAGGGATCGAAAGGAAATCAAACAGGATTTCCCAAAGCATTGACGAAGTACTTAAATATGCCATTGACAATTTGATCAAGAGTTTGGCCAAGGCCCAAGAAAAGGGAATAGGAAAGACAGGACAAAGGGCCTTTTCGCAAGTTCTTTTGAAATTAAGGGAGAAAGACGACGGTGCACCATCAATGAGCATGACCCAACTCAAGGCCGTGGCTTTTGTATGTCTATATATGTATCCCTTTTTCTAATTTTTTGGTTCATTACTTTAGAGCCGAACCTGAGGGGTTGAGTTTGCCATTTATAACTTTAACTAATTTATAGACATCCAAACTCTTTTTTGGTTTGTTTGTTTTTCTTTTTCAATTTTTAGTTCAGGTGATCACCTTACTCTTGTTTAAATAGGACATGTGGTGTCTCGATACCATGTCGGAATGGGTGATGGCAAGGTTGTTGTAACATCCAGAGATAATGACAAAGGTCACCAAAGGTGATGTCTAAAACAAAAGATGTGGTAGGAGTTAAAATATTGATAATTATTAAGACTATTACTATACTTAGTGACCTTTCTTAGCTAAGGTCGTGGCCTATTCCAAGGCAAGACACCTTATATGATGGTGTTTCTTAGGCATAGCCGTGGCATGTGTTTCATATCAACCTTTAAGAAAGCAAGGCTATTGCTTATGCTATTGGGGAAGTGTCTTCATTTATCTATTGGTTGTTGTGTCGGTCCGAATGAGCCTTGTAGTGTGTATGTCATATGGGCGTGTCCTTCATGTGTGTCATCCTATTGTCTTTTACATATTTCAAGTTCCTAAACAATTTAGATGATAGGGCTAAGTTTGTGGAGCAAATTTCTAATAGAATTGGACAAAAGAACATAGAGGTATGAATTTGGAATCATTCGGTTGTGTGGGTCGTGATGTTTTCGGCATGGCTTGTTTCATGTGACTATGATTTGGTCTGATTAATAACAAGTCTAAATTGTAATTTTGAAGAATTTCCTTTAAAGGTCTTAATGCCGATTACCTCCTAGTGTAATTGACCTTTGGTCTTGTCTTACAAATTTTCAGATTTTTTGTCTCTTAGAATCTTGGTGGAGGGGCAAGTTTGGAAAGTGAGATGAGAATTTTTGATTTTAGATGAAAGTTTAAAATATTATTTTTTAATATTATTATTGTTTTGAAATTTGAAAAAGTTGAATTGGAATTTGAAAAAGTTGAATTGTTTATTATATTTTGTATGAGAATTTGAAAAAGTTATAATGATGATATGAAATGAGATGAGAATTTTGTGTCTTGTCTTTGCCCCCAAACCTACGCTAAACATGCCCCCTGGGTGTCAGCGACAACCCTGGTCAGGCTTGGTAGGTCTGAAGGGAAGCAGAAGGCTGGCAGGGACACCTAATTCTAGTACGGAGTAGCACACAGGTCACCATCACCTCGGGGCCCACCTCGACCAGGTATAAATACCCCTCTCTCTGCCAAGAAGGGGTTACTTACACTGTTGAATACTTCTACACTCATTCTCCCTAGCTCTCTCTTTCTCTCTTCATCTCCTACCTTGAACTAACTTGAGCGTCAGAGGTACTACAACCCCCGAACTCCCTCATTCTTCATCTTTACAGGAAAGAGACCGAGCGCCTACATCGTGGAGTTGTCCAATCCACGAAACATGACATCAACACTATGTTTTCTTACTCTCCGTAGAAGGAGTGATATCTGATGATTAAAAGAGCTGAAAAATGTAGAGTGGTTTTATTCTCCTTTGCCACCTGAAAAAGACATTCCAAAGTTGTAGATTTTCTCGTTGCAGTTAAAGAAATTTAAATGATTTGTTTAGGGTTTTAAAGATGTACCAAATACATGTAGTCATCGTATCCCCATGACATCATCATGTTGTTGAGGCCGCAGCCCTCAGAATAAACTCCATATTTAGTGTTGTAAGCAGGATTGTTGTAGTCTTGATTTTCCTTGAAATACTGTGGTCGGAATTTTAATATTAGATTAGATTTGATTGACCAACATCATTATTTTTCAAAAATACCCGGTCACTAGCTACATGCATTGCAATCATGTGTTTCTTATTGCGTAAAATTCGTGGAAAGAATTACCTTGTGATGGACAACTGATTCATCAAAAGAACAGCCAACTAGAAATGTGTCACCTGCATTAAGGTTCATGATTCAGCAATTTGAAATTGTACTATTGAGCAAGGCAAAAGGAGATGCTACCGTGTTTATTTTCTCGAACTCACCTACATCAGCCCATTGAGGAAGTTCCCCAAAGCTAGGAAGAAGAAGCACCTTCCCAAGGTCTAAAACAAATCATAGAAACCATATCTGCTAAAAACTCCTAAAAATAAGATCATATCAAATTTACAATACTTGCTGAGAATCTATCCATTAGCATGATGCCTTTATGAGTAACACAAATACAAGTGTCTAATCATGAAATGGGCAACCTTCTAATCAATTTCCTGGCCAAAAACAGGAAACAAAAAGGAGTTTACCATGTATAAGGCCAGTTAGGTGCAGCCAATCTTCATTGGGATAATCCTTTCTAATTGCTTCAGTCGTTTGCAACAAGTGCTCGATTTGGAGCTCGTCCAAGTCCGGATCACTCTCATCAACAACTTACATTGAGAAGTTCACAACATTCCCATATGTTCATCTCCACCCTGTCCAATTTTCCATATTCTTCCCTCATCTTTTTCACCTGCATTTAATTCAACTTATTGACAGAATATATGTGTGTTGTAAGAAAACAAGTTCCAGAGTAGCACTTGGGACTCAAAGAATGAGAAGAGGAATGTGAGAAAGGAAAACAGCTTCAAGATGGAAGAGAAAGCTTTGAACTTCTCATTAGAAAATTAAATGAACTACATAATACAATATATATAAACATGTATCAAAGGCACCTATAGCTATCTGTACAAAGGAAACAATCGTATGTGCTGCTATGCAGCAGCCAGCTCTACATACAGACAAGTCTGAACAAAAAGACAAGAAAAAAGACTAATGATTCCACTACAAAGAATCAATATACAGAGAGCAAATGTCCCTGACATTGGTACAGCCATGCAGCACAGCCATGCATGATGCACCATTATGCTCAACATTGGCACAACCATGCACCATTATGCTCAAGTGATTGCATCTGCCGAGGCCACCTTCTGTGTTGTACCTTCCTTTATTGTATTTTCATTATCATGCTCCAATATGTTTGATACATTAAATTTTCAGATAATAGTTAATACTGATAGAAAAGAATATATTTTAAAGCGAGTTATAATGTCCTTTTTTTAAGATAATAGTATCTTCACTAGCAATGATATGCACATAGTTACAAGCGTATTTAAATACTTTTTAGGAGAGAGAGAATTATTATTATTTTTATTTGTAAGCTAAATAGTCTATTTATAACTAAAGGACATCAACGAGTTATAACTTTTCGTTGGACTAAAATCGGTTTTGAATAAGTAGATGCACCTTTGCAAAACAGTTGGCACTATTCAAATCACAACAGGCGTGCCCTTTGGGTCAATTAAGGCCACCAATGCCACTAGGCCAGAACAATTTCTTTATAATTTCTCTATTTTCAAAATAACTCTTAACTTTTCAATAAATCTAAAAAATAATATTCAATAATAAATATAATATATAATTATTTTAAAAATATTTCCAACAAATTTCATGCCAGGTTATTATCAATATATATATATGTTGTACTATTTTCTTACCATTTCTATTTGATTAGTCCATATGGTTTGTCTCAAAATGAAATCACTCTGTATTTTTTAATCTAACTTTATGAAAGTGACTTGAATTGATATTGATTAATTGGTCCCTTAATATTGTAGCATAAAATCTATTCAGCTTCCTCGGCATCATGTAGATTAGCATATATGGATTTTCAAACAATGTTTCAGACACATCCAGAATACAAACTAGTAATCATTGTACTTTATATGTCCAATAGAACCTAGAAAGCAGTTGAAATGCATAATAGTATTCAGTCTCATACTCGATTGAAAAAAGATACACGCATGAAACAACGATATAATAAGGTCTTCAAACAGATCACTTGTCATATTGTATTGAATGAACTTTTGAGCATAGTTTTCTTCTGAACCTATCTAGCGAATGGAGCAATTTCTGATTCTAGCTCCAAATGGAACGTGTTGTGTGGCATGCTTGAAGTTCTGCACTCAGTTGTCATCCTTTGATTTCTTCCACGAGTCAATACTAGAGCCAAGCATTCCTTTAGTTCTGCCAATATCTGACTCATGTCTGGCCTTTGGATTGCAACCGGCAGTGCGCACGACATGGCTATTTCCACAACTTTCCAGGCAGAAGTGGTGTTGAATTCTCCTTCTAGTCTTGGATCAACAACGTTTTGAATATCTGCCCTTTCAATCAAAGGATAAACCCAGTCAAGTATGTGATTGTTTTGCATAGGACCTCTTATTATTGAAGGGCGACCGGTTATAAGCTCAAACAAAATAATTCCAAAGCTATAGACGTCACTTTTCTTATTGAAGTTCCCAGATGTTGGAATTCTACAAGTAAAACACAGATGAGGGACATTAGAACAGTATAAGAAACCCAAATACTGATTTAAAGCTTCAAATTATTACTTATAATAAGGATTGATTTCTTGAACCTTACTTGAGTAAAAGCAGCAGGCATCCTAAAAATTAGACAACTCGCACTGGTGAATAAAGCAAGGGTGTCCAATTTACACAACTCGCACGTTGAATTAAGGGCAGGCCAAACATTTTGGAGATTTTGGATGCTCAAGGGAAAAACATATTTTGGTAGAAAATTTAGGACAAAAAGTTTAGTGTGTTTCATATTTCACTAGAACTTTGGACATGATAATTGATTACAGTATAACTAAAAAAAAAAAGCTATGCAAAAGTCAGTAGCTCTAAACACTTACTCCGGATCGACGTATCCCAAAGTGCCAGCTGGGCAAGTTGACACATGGGAATCACTTTCGGTGGCAAAGGCTCTAGAAAGCCCAAAATCAGCTATCTTGGCTTGCATGTTTTCGTTTAGTAGGATGTTGGACGGTTTTAAATCTCTGTGGATGATAGGTGGCTTGCAACCATTATGTAGATACTCCAACCCTGTAACTCCACCAATAAACAATGTGGACTTATTCAAGCAAACGAAAAAAGAAATTCAAAGCTGCTGAAGATGAATAATTATGCGGTTAATTTGTTTGCAAACCGTGTGCTGCGTCTACTGCAATACAAAGTCGCTCATTCCATGTTAAGACATTTGGGTTTGTCACTGCAGCAAAAACATTCCAATTTTGTCACTGCAGCAAAAACATTACAATCACGCAAGAAAATAATAATCTCCGTCGGATTTCTGTGAAACATGCGGATTCATTATCCTCATTGTATAAACTTATAGGAAATGACTTGACAAGGATTTGGGATGATTTGAAGAAGGTAACATATAGCTAGCGACTCATAGGATGAGAGGAGCCTTTAAAAACCTGACAAATGCTGCTGCAGATTTCCGTTAGCCATGTACTCGTATATGAGCGCCTTGTTTTCACCGTCATCACAGTATCCAACAAGACTAACCAAGTTTCTATGATGAACTACCATTAAGAGCTGTGCCTGCATTTCGAAATGGAGTTCCATTGTTTAGTTGCGTGAAATTGTAGTCTTTGAAACTTTCAAGTAATTGCAAACTGTGTCTTCTGTTCTGTCTAACCTCCGCTCTAAATTCCTTGTACCCTTGGTTTGATGAAGGAGAGAGAAGCTTAACAGCAACTTGAATGTCATCTTTCAATTTGCCGAGGTAGACGTTTCCAAATCCTCCTTCGCCAATGATGGTTCTGAAGTTATTAGTTATCTTAACAACCTCAGAGTAGTTGAACTGTCGATTCTTTGATTTGATGCTGGATTTGGATTTGGCAACCATGTCTACAGCAAGAAAGATTATCTAAATTGAAACATTCACATGTCTGCTAAAAATATGTTTGCGGCTTGCATTGTAATGTGCATAGTTTATGTTTTAAATCTCTCATGCTTGTTACTATAATTAAAAATCCAGAGTCCACTTATCCTAAAGGGGAATGCAGATTAACCCTCAGGCTTAGGTTTCTGTGTTATAGTTTGACAGTGAGTAATGCTAGAAGAAGTACTTGATTTCATGCTTGTCTATGTTAGGAGGTGTTATCTCCTTTTTCAAGGTCAGCCTCAAGATGGTAAGAAGTGGCGTCCCACTTATTGAAGAGTTTTGGGCCACTTGATTTTACAAGATAGAAGGGGATTGAGAAGCCATGGTTGTACAGTATAAACAGTAATGAGATTCTCAACTATGTCAAACTCCAGGGTGAATGGGAGGATTAAACTCTTTATTTTTAATATTATCTTAATGTTTGAGCAAGAAAGGGCATCAGGAAGCCAATCTAGCTAAAGAAGGATACAGGATACATTTTTCTGACTTGGTGTAAACATGAGTGTGGAGAGAATTGAACCCAAGCACTGGGTGAGTAGAATGAACTCGTTCATCACTTTCACCTACCATGGTGTTCCACTAAAGTAATTCCTTTATCGATCATTTGCAGTTTTCTTCCATGATCGTGTTGTTTTTTATTTCTATCTATAGTTTTTTTCACGACTTAATTGTCAAAGACCTCGGTGTATCACAAGAAAATAAGGTTAATTTCCGTTGAGTGCTATATCTTTGTAAGCAAGCTCATGTATATAAACTGTGATAACAACTGCAGAAGCAGAAAATAAAGAACGAACTACCTGATCCTCTTTTCCTTCTATATATAGCAAGAGCACTAACGATGAAGAGAAGGATCGAGACTGCTGTTATTAACGATGCAAGAACAGGAATGACAAACTCCTTTTTCTTCTTTCCCTTACATGGAGTGTACAGACAAAGATCCAGATTTGCATCAACCCTTGTGTAAAGTGCATCAAGGCATCAAGGTAAGATGACAGGGTCAGTTAGTTATATTATATATTAGATGATGCCGTCTGTCTTGCAAAAAATTTACAGTTGGAAATATAATTTTTCCTTATAGTCAAGAAATGAACATATACTTTTTCTAGCATTTATTATGTACAAAAAAGGAACTAAGTGAAGTTAGCATTAATAAGCAGATTGAGAATAAGAATATTGGAGGTATATTGGAAGATAGCCTAACCGCAGGTCCAATTGTCCATTCCTCGACTGTTCCAGAAGAGCCTCAGGAACTGAACCTGTGAGCTTGTTTCCTCTTAAATCCCTGCAAAGATAGTTCTAAGTATATCATTTCAATTTCTTCCCTGAATGTCATGTTCGCAACACCTAGATCAGAGCTCTACAACTTACAGGGTTTTCAAATTAGGTAGTTGTTCCAAAACTTCAAGCAGTGGCCCAGTTAATTCATTAAATGACAAATTCCTGAAAAAGAACGAAAATTTTTGGATAAGAATATTAGTGTGTTAAGCTAAACAATTGTTTTCTGTCCTTGAAAATCAATATTGAATAAATGGACTACTTGAAAATCAATGTTCTCTCTCCTATTATTAACATCTACAGCAATCAGGGGTCCATCTGCCAATTGGCAATCTCAAGATGGCAGACTGTGTTGCTCAACCTGCTGGTGTCTGGCAAGCGCTGGTGTCTGGCAAGCACTGGTGTTAAGAAACTGGATGCTAATTAAATATCTATCGCAGTTCAAATAAGACTCACAAGGACTGGAGTAGTTCGAGCTTAGAGAATGAAGTCGCAATTTTCCCTGTCAAGTTGCTTGAGCTCAAGTTCCTGCTTGCAATTATGAAACATGGAAAAGTTATTGCCAATGTTCAAAGATAAGTTGCAATCCAGGAAAAAAAAAATTACTCATGCAATAAGCAGGGAGTCACTATCTGTTTGAAGTTTCGGTCAAAATAAAAGTAGAACAGCGTTTCAGCATGCATCGACAGAAGTTAATGTTTCGGAAGTGCACTCACAATGAGATGACCCTTGGAGGATTGTCATTACTGCAGTTTAAACCTTCCCATGAATAATCACTTGGGACACACGGATCGCCTTGCCAGTTTTTAGTCACGCTGTACTGGGTCTTGATCTCCAGCATAGCAGTAACTTAAGTTTTTGATGGAAAAACAAGAATCAATAGAAAATGATTGAAAAATATAAAGTGGGAGAGACAGAGGAGGGAGAACTTGAGAAGAAAAAAAAAAAAAACCATAAAGAAGCACCAAAAAAGCATAATAGTGTGCAACCCGTGCATGTAATTCTCCCATGGCTATAAGTTTCCCATGGGAGGAGTACTATCAGTTCACAGCAAAGAGATGCAACTATTTGAGTTGCAAGTTGCAACCGCTAAATTAAAGGCCGTGATCTTGGAAGAGTTGCACCGCACCCATCATGAAGGGACACCAAATGGATGCTAGTGGTGGTGCATTTCGTGTACTTTTTGAACCAACTCTCCGGCCCATGTGATCAACTCCGGCCTCACATACGCACAGCACATATATAATCCAGACAAGGAAAATAAAAAAGTGAAGAAAGAAAGCGTACCATCTTCTGGGGCAGTTGGTTTATTTGGTAGCTCTACTAACCGATAAATCTCATAGGCGTTGAGGATTGGAGGAATAGTAGTTCCTTGAGCCGCATTTATTGAGACGTAAAGTGTCCCGCCACCGCTAATTGGCGGATCATCTTGGGCTATTGTGATTGGTTTTAGATAATCAAGTTTAACAGATTCTGCGAGATTGCGCTCACCGTTCAAGTCAATTGTCAATTCCCTCTGCTGGCCAGGTTCAAGTTTCTCTATCTCAGCAAAGTGAAGGTAAACATAATATTTAGAAAGTGTGTCTTGCGCGGTCCAGGAAACTTGCAATGGAATGCTCGCGTTCCGTGTTTTGGAAGCCGTCTTTAACACTTGAGCTGGTAATTCATAAGCATTGTCAGTTCTGTGGGTGTATATGGTGGAGTCGGAGGAAACTGGGTTCCAATCTTGTTCAGCAAACCAGTAGCGATCATATACATCGTCTGGATAACTAAATTCGCACAAATGTTTTTACACAAAATTAGTTAGTACTTAAACAACATTAGTTACTTAATTAAAGACAATATTTTCATTTAACAACTTACTTTTAAATAAAATTAGAAACCTACGTAGATATATTAATTTTTTATTTGGTAAATTTAATTTAATATTTATAATGGGATAATTAATAATTATCAGGTAGGTAGCTTCATGGGAGAATATACATAGTCTATCATCAAAATTATATAGTAAAAAAATAAAATAAAATAAAATAAAATAAAGTATCCGAATAGTAACTTTGAGGAGGCAAGCTCGGGACGAAGTATCATATCATATATAATACCACATAACACAAGTTAAGGGCATTAGTTAATTGACTATTTATTGAAGAGCATTCATTATATAATGGTAATTTGACTTATTGGCTGCTTTATGGCATTAATTTTTATTTAACAATAAAGAATAAGATAATTGAAAATATGACTTGATTTAAACATATATGCTTTCAAAACTATATTGTACATAAATAAGTAATGAAAAATTATTTATGTAATCATAGAATGCATGGGTACATTCTACGCAGTCTCTTTATGAAAAGATGAGACATACCTAAAATCATATTTTGTTTTTTAAAACTTTATGAAAGATGAGACATACCTAAAATCATATTTAAAAAAAAAAAAATATTATAGAAGTCTTGCCAATCTATAACATTATATTTAGCATCACTCTATATATATTTTCTAGCACATGAGGGCCGGTACTGATTCACCTGATTATTTCTCCAGTGCTACCATAGTCCTTTCGGTAATGCTTAGCAAGTGCCCCGCCCGCAGTGATCGGATATATGGAATTGTCCAAACGTCGTAGTTCCAATGCTGAAATGAAGGGTACACCTTGGTCAGTGTTCACAAGACACACATCGATGTAATCCGTTGAGAGTAGGTGAATAATCTCATAACTCGTTGCATCCGCGTTTCCCATTGTCATCCATTTATTGACCCCAAGATATAGGTCGAATTCTGGAGCTTGGTTTTTGCCATCGTAATTTCCATACAGGAATCTAGCTCTGATCAAGAACTTATTGTTTTTGCCTTGATCCGGTCTCAGGCTGTAACAATTCCTTTTTCCTTGAGGAAAACTTCTCAAGTTCTTCAACGGCCGTTCATATCCCTCAGATAAATTAGGGGATGCTGTCTTAGCTACTCCAGTATCTAAAAATTCTTTGTCTGTCACGTAAGGAATACCCGTTGTCTTTTCAATGTAATCTTCGTTGCTGCCACAATCAATGCTGATGAAACCTTGGCAAAGAAAGAGAGAATTAGGGTGGTTTTCATGTTAAGAATATCTACGAATATCTAAAATTGAGTATAAATCTAGGGTCATCTAAAAATTTCCTTATTTTGATTTCATTTTTTTTAAATAAAAGGCATAAATAAGCTGGTAGGAACAATATTGCATTTTCTCCTCAATGAATAGGAACAATACCTGCTGGAATTTCAGCAAGTTTTCTTCCACCATGACGAATATTAATGTTCCCTGCAGCAGCGTGTTCTGAGTTGCCAACTCCAAGAACAGCAGTCGCTATAACAAAAAACAGGCTCACTTTCAAAACCAAAAGCATTTCTGTAATTGTGCCAACATCCATCTTTCACTCTTTCTCACTAAATGTAATTTTAGTTCCCTGCCGAGGAAGGAAGATGGGATGAGCAGCACTCCAATATGGAGTACAGGACGATCTGGTATGCTTGAAGACTTTCTGCAAGTCATCGGCCAAGTCAGTGGGTCTGGCTTCTGTGTAAGTCGTCGTTGTCGTCGTAACTTGGGTCACTTCAATTTATTTCCTAACTTTGAAAGTAAAGGTAAGAGGACTTCTTGCCTATTTTAATTTAATTTTTATTTTATTTTATTGATCTTCTTAAATTAATTAAATGGTTCTACTTATCATCCATGCATCAATAATCATATACTTATTATGAAAAAAAAATTTAAAAGAGATGTGGTTTATGAGATGCTAAGAATAATTATTCTAAAGATAATGATTTATTTTTGGAGAAGAAATTCTTATCCTTTAATCAAAGATCTACTCAAATCTTATTCATTGAGGTCGCTTTATGTATTGCACATCATTTCATCTCATCTCTAAATTTAAACTAACCATGTTTACCCTGCAGAGGAAGATGGGATGAGTAGCACTCCAAGGTCGTGGGTGTTCCAGCAATAAATAATGGGATTGAGAGCTGACTTGTACAGCGAGTTGATATGAGATGATTTATAAATAGTTATAAGATATTGAGTTAAGATAAGATGAGTTAAAAATAATTTGAGTTAAAATATCTTATAAAATTTTAGAAAATAAAAAAAAAATTTGATAAAAATATTATAAAGTTAAACTATTGTTAGAATATAATTTTTTAATATAATTTTTATTTTAAAATTTGAAAAGATTAACTTGTTTGTTAAAATTTTTGGTACGCCTCCTACAACTTCCCCCCAATAAAATTTGTATCTTCCTTTCAATTTCCAATTTCTCTCCTCTGATCTCCAACGTAGAAGGAAAACTTCGACTTCGATTATTTTTAATTTTTGTTGTTATATTTAAAGATAGATTAAGGGGATGTTTGGTAAAGATAAAAATTTTCAAAACTTCTTATAATTTCATTTTCAATCATCACTCAAATACAAAACATTTTTCAATTTCAAATTTTCAGATTTTTTATTTAATCATTATCTAGCTAATTATTATTCAAACACAAAAGTCAATACAACTTAACAAAAATTCAAAACAAAATAAAAAAATTAATATAACTTTTATATTAAAAAATCATATTCAAACAAATTTTTAACTTTATAATATTTTTCTTTAAATTTTTATCTTATTTTTCTAAAACTCAATAAAATATTGTCACTCAAACTATTTCACTGTTATTCACAAGATTATGAGATTTTAAGCATCCAAGCATTCCTTGAACACCTAAAGAAATATTCGATCGTCTTGATAATGACTTGACAAATTAATTATATAAACAAGTATTAATGTGTTGATGAATTAATCTTGTATATTGACAAGTTTTGGTCAGGGTTGGGCGGCCTGGGACATAACGTCCACAGGAAAGACTTGCATTTAGTTCTTGAATGAGATACTTTGATGTGAGATTATTATCAATATATGTATATATATATATATATATATGTGTGTGTGTGTGTTGTACTATTTTCTTATCCTTTTTATTTGATTAGTCCATATATATGCATGGTTTGTCTCAAGAAAAATTCTTGGAAGAAGTCACTATTTGTAAAAACTACTTTTGCACACAATATGTAGTTTCATCCAGACCGTCCATCTCTTAAAGTTGAAATTATGAGAGGAAAAATGAGAGGAGGAGAAGAAGCCACATAGTGAGTACAAAGTGTGCACTACTATAGTGACTTCTCTCTAGCATTACTCTTGTCTCAAAATGAAACTGCTTGTAATTTTTAATCTAACTTTAGTCTCCATGATTGTAAGATTGATTAATTATGTTGATCTCTTTGTAAAAACTCCATCAATAAAATATTGTTAGAGACAACGCATCACAGTATCTCCCTAAACCTATAAAATTCAAAACAAAATACAAAAAAAAATCCAAAATTAAAAACTAAGAGCTGAAAAGTAAAAACAATAAACAATAATAATGGTCGACCCGTGCATAGCATTGGCAACATTTTGTGTGCATTTGTGGATGACTAGTGTTAAGCAAATATACGACTTTTATAGGAAAAGTCTTATTGCAAGCTACTTTGTGTTCCAAACTACGTACTGATGTTCTTTTTTTTTTTTTTTTTCTTTTTGAAAAAAAGGAGGGCGACACCTCCATCCTTTATTAAAAACAACCCTTATTTATGACGGAGGAATACCCTTACAAATAATCACTAATAAAGCAAGAACTACCCAAACAATCCCAAAAACCAAAGAAAAAAACTAACGCCTAAAATTAAGCAAACCAAGAAAATCCAATCTAAGCAACCCTCTCACATCTCGGGGTAAATCCACGGATCCTAGATATGTACAAGTTCTCCCCTCCTCCCCCTGTCTTGCCAACTAATCTGCTACTTTATTCCCTTCCCTAAACTGGTGTGCAATCGTGTATTATAAACCAATGGTGGCCCTTTTGAGTTCTTCTCAAAAATCCCATAAGTACCAAACGGTACAATGAGAACCCTCAGCCCCTGAACCACCCACATTGAGTCACACTCAATTTCAATCCTTCTTAAACTAAGTTCCCTGCAAAGCAAAAGCCCATGCGTTAAAGCACGTAATTCGGATTTATTATTGGTCCCATTACCAAACTTCACCGAGAAAGCAGCCACCAATTTTCCTCTATCATTCCGCACCCCCCCCCCCCCCCCCC
>QEOT01004974.1:91482-150974 GCA_003123785.1 Pterocarya stenoptera
TCCCCCCCCCCCCCCCCCCCAAAGCTACCTGGGTTGTTCCTACAAGAACCATCAATATTTAACTTAACCCACCCCTCACTTGGTCTCTTCCATGCAACTAACCTTGCTTTTGGAGTCCGTATATTCTACACTGGAATTTCTAAAGCTTCGAGAATGGTCCTGTCTAACCGCGACACAACTGTCACTTTGTTTATTTGCCCAGAAATCTGCCGCAGCCAAAATTTGATCGAGCACCATAAACTCTCAACCGACTGGTAATGTCCTTCCATCCTGGCTAAACATCGCCAACTCCACAATTTCCACGTGATTATACAAGGTAGCAAACCGATCAACACCCCCTTTTGAGATGTTTTCTTCGCACAACGGAACCAACAAATACCTTCCCGCACCTTTATCAACATATTTTCCATGACTTCTGGTATTACTTTCAAGATGGACTTCTACCATCTCGAATCTGCATTTTTTGGTTCTGACACCATGATATGTGCCCCTTTCAAATACTTTGCTCTAAAGAACGTAGCCCACAGAGACTCAGTAGCCAAAAACCGCCAAGCCAACTTCATATGCATAGCTTTGTGAACTTTTGTAAAACTCCTAACTCCAATCCCCCCCTCCCTTACTAGTTTACAGAGTTTCGCCCATGCTAGCCTTTTTCTCTTAGGCTTATCTTGCCCCTCTCCCCAAAAGAATTTAGACATTATGGGATTCAACTTAGTCAACACTGTTTTTGGGACGTTCAAAACCGCTAGCAAATGCGTTGCCATGGTTGATAATACATGCCGCAGGGGGATAAGCCGACCACCTTGTGATAACAATCTCCACTTCCAGCCAGCAACTTTGTTCTGAAACTTAAGCACCAAAGGCTCTAACATACGACTAGTAAGTCTGTCTGTTTCAATCAGTGCTCCCAAGTACCATGTAGGTAGACTATCCTCAACAAATCCCATGGTTCTTAATAAGTTTAAACACCGAACAGAACTAATCTTTTTAGAAAAATACATCGCCGATTTTTCCCAATTTACCATCTGGCCAGACCAAGCAGCATATACCTCCAGGATTTTACTAATCCCCTTC
The DNA here is from genome assembly GCA_003123785.1 of Pterocarya stenoptera. Classification (NCBI taxonomy): domain Eukaryota; kingdom Viridiplantae; phylum Streptophyta; class Magnoliopsida; order Fagales; family Juglandaceae; genus Pterocarya; species Pterocarya stenoptera. The sequence continues at coordinate 92,557 of QEOT01004974.1, forward strand.
ATTGATTTCCTCTCTCCGTTTGAAAATATTAGTAAATCATCCGCATATAATAAATGCAAAATCAATGGAGCACCCCGAGGATGCGCAAACCTACCAATCCCTCCTTCCTCAAAACCTCTATGTAATAGTTGGGAAAGGACCTCTTCCATTAAACTGAACAAATATGACGATAAGGGATCCCCTTGACGAAGTCCCCTTGACGACTGAAAAAAGCCCTTATAAGTTCCGTTCATCATAATAGAAAACCATGGTGACTTTATACACATTTCCACCAACCCACAGAATTTCTCTGAAAAACCAAACGCAGCCAGCACTTTCAATAGGAAATTCCAGTCCACTCTATCATATGCTTTGGCCATATCTATCTTCATCATCACGTTACCCCCGCATGATTTTTTATTCATAGAGTGTACCATCTCTTGAGCAATAGATATATTATCAAAAATGCTTCTACCTGGAATGAAAGCTCCTTGCTCGGGAGATATGATCCTTGAGAAATACATCGTCATGCGCTGTACTAAGACTTTCGAAAAAATCTTATAAGCAACCAAGCACAAGCTAATTGGTCGAAACTTATCAAAGCTCCTTGGGTCTTGAACTTTTGGAATTAGCACAATAAAAGAAGAAGAGTAATACCTTGGCAAAGTCTTTCCAGAAAAAAAATCACACACCGCCTCCACTACATCCTCTTTCACGATATCCCAACATGAAATAAAAAATGCCGATCCAAAACCGTCGGGGCCGGGGCTATTAGTTTTCAGAATTGTTAACAATGCTACCCAAATTTCTTCCTTAGTCGGTGCTCTGCATATGGCCTCATTTTCTTCATTTGATATAACCTTGCTCACTATAGATGATAAGTTGGCCGACTATAAAGCACCCAGCCCATTCAGGAACTCCTCAAAATACTTCACAGCTCCAAGGTGCACCTCCTCCACTGTGCGCAGCTCCACTCCATCAGGTAGCGACATTGAATCAATAGCAACTCTTCTTTTTCTCATATTGGCAACTACATGAAAAAACTGGAGTTCTGATCACCCTCCTCCAACCATCTCTTCTTTGCAATCTGTGCTAAACGAATTTCCTTATTATTCTCCCAATAATTAAGTTCTGTTTTTGCAGCCAGTATGACTCGGTCTCAAATGTGCTTCCAAGTATAGAAGTGTCAAGTTGTATCAAGGATAAGTCCAGGATCGTCTTCCATAGGGACAAAGGATTATCAAAGCATTTGTGAGATTTTAGTGTAAAAATTATATTGACTAAAGAGATGAAAAGTGAAATAAAATGCAATGTGTAGAAGTTGAATTAAACTTGTAAGAAACAATAAAACAAACACTTGAGATGCAATTTTCGCCCATTTCTGATTTGAAGTTGGATTTAACTCTAATTTCATCTTCTCTCAACCATTTTTTCATTCCAAGAGATTATGATCGGTTAATTAAACAATAAACACACTTTTCAATATAATCAAGATACTTGACAGATTGTATAACAAATTTAAAAGTGAAAGAAAGCCATCAAAATCTTGTTATGAGTTTAAGCATCAATCGTGCCTTTATGTCTACAACTGATCAAGTTCAAGTATATAGAACTTTAATCCTTTCCATAGGCAAAATGAAATACAATCTATCAAGTTAATCACTCAAAATTCCATAACCTTGAAGAAAATCCAACCCAAAATAGTCATGGGTTACTTATTGAATCCCATGCTAAAAATCTAACCTATCATTTCTAAATTAGTAAAATGCTAAAAAATGATGAACCATAACATCTGAAATTACTGTGTAAATAAAATTGTAGAAGAAAGATAACAATGCTCAACAATAACAAGTACTGAAAAGAAAACTAAAAATAATGAAATTGCAATGTAAATAAAATGGCAAGCGGAATGACAAACTGAAGGTAAATACAATAGAATGAAGCCGCCGAATCGAAATGAAAACTGAAATTGAAGAAGACGACGCCCTGAAGAGAATAAAATCGAAAATAAAATTGTCCAACAAAAGTGAGCCACCAATCTCTGAAACGGAAAACAAAAGAAAACAAAGAAGAAGAGGAAGAATACGACCCAATGTCTGGAGCCATGAAAACCTGAAAAAAAAAAAAAAAAAAACTGTCAAAACAATGCCAAAGACCCCGCACGAAACAAATCCCTCCTTATCTTTTCTTTTCCTCCTCTTTTTCTGCTCTGCGTGAACTGCTTTGCCCTTCTGTCCGTGCGTTGCCCGTGCGAGTGCCACCAAGCCCTCATGCGATAGTGTGTTGCTCGTGTATCCTGCACTGGGTCTTAGTCCTTGAGGCCACGACTGGATCCCGCGTGTGTGAGAGTTGAGGCCGAGCTCCTGTTGTGGGTGAATCTCTCTCTTTTTCTTATTTTCATTTCAGCCCTCTGCCATTCACGTGTTTGCCTTTAATTCCAGTGCACTCCGTAGCAAGTCCATACGTGCCCCTTCACTTTTCATTTCCAAAAATGTCCTACATCAATTCAAATTAAGTGTACATTGAGAGGGGTAAAATTGAGACATTAAATCTGATGTAGCCTAACAGCTGCATTATAAATCCTTTTAAGTGCAAAAAATAATTAGGATTTAACATTGAGTCAACTACTAAAAACTACTGCATAATTAAGTGCTTAATTCATTTTTGGTTAAACAATTTACTCACTTTAGCAACTTAATCATGTAGTTTTTAACACTTTATCACAGTAGCTCCGTTTCTAGCTCATCATCTACACACGATTGGAGCTGGATGTCCAGTTGCTCGACTTTTTCTTCAAGTTCCCGAATCTTATGATTCACGTGGCCAAAAACACTCCTATTCCAACCTCTCAAAATTACCTTTAATTTTTTCAACTTTGCTGTGAGCTTAAGAAGACCATTATCCAACACCGGCTCCTTCCAAACTGACACAACGCAATCCTTAAAGGAAGGATGCTGTAGCCACATATTTTGAAACCAGAATGGTGTCGGCCCATATCTTGCTTCTACATTTGAACCCTTAATCAGCATAGGCGCATGATCCGACGTTTTCCGAGATAAATATTCCATATAAGCCGATGGATGTACTCTCAGAAATTCTGCATTTATCACTGCTCGATCCAGACGAGCCTAGCTCCTAGCACACCCCTGTTTGCCATTGCACCACGACATCTTGCGGCCATGCACAGGAAGCTCTAACAGACCACAGGCTTCCAAACATTCATTAAAATCGCCCATAGCCACTAAGGATCTGGGATTCCCTCCCACCCTCTCCCCATCTTCTCTGATTATGTTAAAGTCTCCCACCACCAACCTTGCCACCTAAGCACTGTAACTGCAGTTTAAATCATTCCATAACTCCCTTCTCTCCAAGTAGCTGCATTTGGCATAAACCAGAGTTAACAACAACTTCTGACCTGCTTTACCAGCTAAAACTGTAAGTAGTTGATTCGACATATCAACAACGTCTACTAAGAACTCATCCTGCCACAATAACCAAAGCTTGCCCCCCATCGATTCATTCGAACAGAAATTTTTAAAACCCATGAATTTTGCAAATTTTGGAAGTTTCTCCTCCCTTGCAAATGGTTCCGCAACCGAGACCATTGACACCTGAAATTTTCCAATTAAACACTTAAGTCTACGCAGCGACATGCCTTATCCCCGCACGTTCCACACTAGTATATTTCCTATCAAAAATTCATTTTTGTAGGGCGCGTTAGCACCCGCTGAGACTAATGCAAAACCATACCATCTCTGGGCTTACGACGACATTGGGTTAACTTGGCCTCACTTTCGGACTCATAGCCCCTCTCTTTTGCAAAATGACACAATGATTAATCCTCATCCTGGTCCGACATATTGGCCTGATCTACTATGTAATCCAAAGCTCCGATTCCTCTTTCCTGTGCCATTACCTCATCAACTATTTTTGATGAACCACCCACCTCCCAGGCTAGCCTATTCCCATCATCCAAGATCAAGACATCGACTACCAAAGAAGCCTTGGAAGACTGCAATGGAAATTCACTTAACTGATTCATCACAATCTCTCCTAACTCCACACCCACCACGTCTTCAACCTCCCTGCTCAACCCCACTCCCTCAATCTCCACACCCTCCACTCCCTTAATCTCCCCACCCTCAACCTCCCTCCTCTCCCCCACATCCGACTCAATCATCAAAACTCCAGCCGTAGCCAAAGTCCCTTGAGCCTCCCTCTCCTCCGTATTACTAAAAGCCAACTCCTTGTCCGTCACCTTATCTACGCCTTCCATGAAGGGATGATTCCTTTCAAGCTCTACCCTTCCAGTTTGTTTTGGTTCCTGCTCACTAGAATCCTTTTGTGCCCTTTTCTCATGCCACACTGGTTTGTCCACATCACAGTTCTCATCCTTCCTTTTCACCACACGTTGCTGACCCATCCTACATGCCACTTCCGTATGCCCCTGTCTTCTACACTTTGAACAATAAAAACCTAATTTTTCATATTTCACAATTTGCCATATTTTTCTCTTAGCCACCACAATCGGAAAACCTTGAACCAATTCTCCTAACAGATCAACCTCCACGCAAATACGCGCACCAGTTGCACAAGAATGAGATAATGTGGCATTATCAGTCCCAAGATATCTCCCAAACCTACTGGCCAAAATCTGCAAACAGTCTCTTCGATATAGATGCATTGGAAGCCCTGGTAGGAAAATCCATTGTGATGCCATTGAGAGCTCTTCCTTCAGATCAAACTCCTTTGTCCATTGAAAAATACGAAAACTGCACCCATCAATAAGCCGACCTTCTCTCGCCCATCCATGTACAAAATCCCGCTCACTGGCCATCTGAACCAATACATGATAATCATCCATGAAACTCATCGTAGGAATCTTAAGAAGACCCTAAGTCTACACGATTGCAAGGCGCACTGCATCAATAGACGGTCTCGTACGTAGAACTTTTACAACTAATGCAAAACGAAAGTCCTTCGCCGCTTTGTTCATCTCAGCCTCAGTGAAAATGAAACCCAACTCACCATCCACCTCCACCGGATACCGCATTGGCATTTTAAAACCAGACGAGACGTTACTAGAATGAGCCAAAGCCTACATGTAAGACTGCTGCTTAGCACCAGCATCTCCATCTGAACGAGGTCCCTCCGCCCCAGACGACAGAGAGACTACGGGTGCCGCCATAAGGTGTAACCCTAGAAGCAAACCTAGGCACAAGAGAAAACCACGATTCCACAAAATACGGAGCCGAAAAACTTTTATAAGTGTTTGGTATATATGAACTTGTGGGGCAATTACAATAGTTAGTATGCACACTGATATTGACATGTAAGGCATCAGTTTAATGAAAACGGTGCGAATTGAGATGGAATGGAAATGATTTTCATGAGACAGAAGGCTTTCTTTTTCTCTCAAAATTTTTCTTTTCAATAAAAAATGTCATGTTAGCGTCGGTACGAGGTTTGGTGCGCCAAATCGCTTGTACCTGACAAGGCTCCTTTTAATATAGCTCGATGAATGAGCAAAGAGAAAATCTAAACGTAATCCGAGGGGAGGTCCACTTAATATAATAGATTGCTACTTTAAAGGGAAAGACTTATAAATGGCCTCAACCAATTATACATACAGCACATGAAATTTGGGACCCAAAATTTTTTATAATTAAGATGCAATTTGCAACTTTGCTAGCTAGTTGCAGTCGAGAACGAGGAAGCCCGGCCAGTGTCACCTCACAAATTAGAACTTCTAATTTCTTTATCTGTTTATTACCATTTACCACAGTTTTCATACTAATCCCATTATCCTATTTTTCTTTTCTCATTTTCGTTCATATCAATAGTAATAGCTTAGAAAATTTCTTTACCCATCAAAGAGGTCAAGACCCTACTTAGTACTTTGAACATTTCATGAGACTTGGATTTATATTTCTGATTTGGCAACGGAGAAAATTGATAACTGGATTAACACAAGTGGAAAAATATCACAATTCCAGCGGTTTAAAAGAAAATAGTGAGAAAAATAGGAAGAATCCCACACTCAAACATTTCTTTGAGGCTATTTCGAAACCCTAAATTAATTTAGGGTTCCAATCCAAATTTATAGCCCACAAAATCACTATCACGTATTCAATCATCAAAACACATCACAAACCCACAAAAATCACTATCATAGAGACACATAATAGATTCACAAGCAACACAAAAATTAACACACATCAGTCATCATCAAAACACATGCACAATCGAGTTTATTCTCACAGTTTTCATACTAATCCCATTATCCTATTTTTATTTTCTCTTTTTCGTTCATATCAATAGTAATAGCTTAGAAAATTTCTTTACCATTGAAGAAGACAAGACCCTACTTAGTACTTTGAACATTTCATGAGACTTGGATTTAATTCTCGGATTTGGGAACGGAGAAAATTGATAACTGGATTAACACAAGTGGAAAAATATCACAATTCCAGTGGTTCAATAGAAAATAGTGAGAAAAATATGAAGAATTCCACACTCAAACATTTCTTTGAGGCTATTTCGAAACCCTAAATTAATTTAGAGGTTTCAAAGATTGAAACCCCTAAATTAATTTAGGGTTTTGGACTGGAACCCTAAATTAATTTAGGGTTCCAATCCGAATTTATCAGCCACTAAATCATTGTCACTATCATGTATTCAATCATCAAAACACATCACAGAGACACAGAACAGATTCACAAGCAACACAAAAATTAACACACATCAGTCATCATCAAAACACATGCATAATCGAGTCTCCACAGCACACAATTCACAAAACAATCTCATCCTTCATGTCCGACTAAACCCCATTCTTTCTCCAGTCTCCATTCCATAACTAAGAAAAAAAAAATCAAAACTTTAACCAAGATTCTTACCTTCGGCAATGGAGATGCAGACAGAAGGCGATGACGAAGGCGTAGTAGAGTCTTGGACGGCGACTTAGAATCGGAGATGTAGAGAGAGAGAGAGAGAGAGAGAACTAAGGGAAGGGAGTAAGTCGCGAAGGGAGGGGGTTTCTTAATAGATGACGAAACGACGCTGAGTTTCATCATTTTTTATTAAGTCAAAAACCTTGGGGTTTTTTTTGTTTATATATATAAATACTTATATCTATATATATATATAATTTTATTTATATATATAATAAAAGCGGGGCAGGGTGGGGGTTACCCCTATCCCACGCCCACCCCCGCTTTGGGTGCCAGATGCAGGCGGGGCCACCCCCCCCCCGCATCTGGCGGGCGGGGGGATCCGCCCCGCCACACAAGGCCCCGCTGCCCACTCTTAGGATGCGGTATCGCTTGGTCTAACGAACATTTCTTCACTCAGATAATAAATGAATTTCTCAAAATTCTTAACGTTTTATCTAATCATTTTCAACTTTTTTTCTAATTATTAACTAATTATTATCCAAATACAAAAATTAATTAATTTTTTTAAACTTTTAAACAAAACATAAAAAAATTGTGTGAAAAATTATATTTAACTAATTTTGTAACTTCATAATATTTTTCTTTAATTTTTATTCTTTTCTTTTTCAAAACTGAATAAAATATCCTTAATTTAAAATATTTCACGGTTACATAAATTATTTCAATTCACATATATTATAAAATATTCTAAATATCCAAATCATCCACGAGTTACAATATGGAGTTTTCTTCGTGTCAAGTTGGTCAGCGTTGGCGGCGTGGTACATAACCCCACAGGAAAGACATTTTTTTAAGAAAAACTCTCCTTACAAGTTACAACCGTCTCTGCGCAACCCCATGCAACTGGGCGCTCCTTTTTATGAGAGATTTTATTTTTTTAAGCCTTTGCGCCAAGACCAATCCTTGGCTACTTTTCTCTAAAACCCTTGCCCTTGGCCTCTTCGAAATTTTACTGCCTCTCCGAAACCCTTGCCCTTGGCTACTTTTCTGTACTAAGCCTTTGGCGTCCAAGACCAACCACTCCTGAAGAAACCAAAATAACCTCATAGCCTCGAGAGTTTAATTCTTTAAGCTGCAGGAATTGGTATTACCAGATGATAAGTCAGCTACCACACACAAGGAGCAAATTAGTACTGCCTGCACCACTACATGCCCAACGGATTCACAGCAGACCTGCTCTTACAGCACCACTACATGCCCAACGAATGCACAGCAGACTTGCTCTCAATATAATTACACGACTTTTTCTTCATCTTCTTCATTGCTCTGCTTCGTTACTCCGCTTCTCCTTTATTTGAGCAAACCAGAGCTTTAACAAATCTTACATGGTATCAGAGACAGCAAACCAAAGCTTCAACAAACTACAATTCTTATGGGATCTTTTAATTAGTACACCAATGAAACTGCCTTCTTTTTTCTTTTTTTCCCTCTTCAATTATTTTCTCTTCTCTGTCATTCACAGCATAGCCTCTGAAAAATCCGTTCTCACAGTTCTGAAAGGGCATTCATACAAAGCCCATACCTGCTCACAGAGAGCTCCAAGCCTGCCTAGTGCTAGTCTTCCATCAGGTCAAGTAACCACAGCCGTTCCGACCTTTAATGCAGACAAAACAACAATAGTACTATGCAAATTTCATTCGCATATATATACCATACTAGTTAACACGTGAAAATACTTCAGGATATGCAACACATGATGTTTATGAATGTCATAAGAGAAGGTATTTATTAGCATATTGGCACCAGCACATAGAAATACTTGTAACCTACTTAACATCCAATTTCTGTACTATTTGCTGCTCACTTAACGTCTTTAACTCTCATTTCCACCATGCATGAAAATATTCATATACATCCAATCATGAACCAATCAAGCAAGGAGGTAGCCAGCCAAATTCAGCAAACGCATTCCATCTTCGCACACAACACTTGAATTATTTCATGGGGTTAATTTGTTTTTTATATAACACGTATAAAACATAAAAGCGCTTCAAATTTGTTCTAAGTGAATCTGTTCTAAGTTCGAGTCTGGTGCATGAAACTTGCGCTGGCAATCACAATTAGAACCTCCTGTGGTCTATTTTTTCATTTTAGTTGCACTGTGTATAAGTGCACTTCATCTCCAACTCACAGAAGCAGCCCACAGTATAAGCAATGTCCACATGAAAGCCTTGCATCTTCATTCATTATCATTAGTATTTACAGAATAGAAGAAGAATGAAAGAGCACAAATAGGAATTCAAGGTACTGCAAAACCAACCTTTTATTTCAAAAAGAATTGATTTTTAATTTTGATTTGGTTCCTTACTGTCGCTAGCATGAATTCCATCTATCAAGTCGATGTTGTGGGTTTACATCGAACAAGGTTTGACCCCCCAGAAAAGAGAGAAAATATATTAAAATCACTCTCGGGTCATAGACTGAGCTCAAGTTGCCGTTTTCTGCGCCTCGTATATATGCAAAGGTTTTGCAAAGCAGATGCGTGCTAGGTTTTGCAAACCAAACGCTATGTCTGCTGCATCTTTGAAGAATAGCCTCGTTTTTCGCATGTTTCGTAACTTAGAATTCACGTGACGTCTGTTTGGGGTAAAAAAAAAATTTCACATAAAAAGGAGCGCCCCGGTTGCATGGGGTTGCGCAGGGATGGTTGTATATAGAAGGATTGTTTTTTTAATTTTTTTGGGAGGCAGGAAAGACTTGCATTTTACTTCTTTGATCGAGAATTTTTTTATTTTTTTTTGCAATTTTGAATCAGATTTTGTATTTGAAGATTCGGTTATATGTCATCGACCATCATGCTATTAGCTTGACCAAGATATATATATATATATATATATTTTGCAAAGTAAGCTGCAAAAGAAAATACTGATACAAAAGAATATATTTCAAAGTCGTTTTCTTTAAGATAAGATAATAGGTGCTCTCGCTAATAAAGGTATGTATGCAGACGATTATAAGTGTATTTGAATACTTTTTAGGAGATAGAGAATTATCCTTTTTTTTATTTGTAAGCTAACTAGTAAATAATATGTTTTTTTTTTTTTTTAAACAACCTCTTTTCATTTCTATCGATAATCATAGGTCCCTATTCTAACCATACCACCTCATCATCACACTCCAATGCCAATTTGTTTACTTGATGAGCTACTTTATTGGGCGTGTACTGCGACTTCCAGCTTCCTCTTTAGGGACAGATTCCAATAAATTATAACTTTTGGTTTGACTAAAATCGATTTTGAATAAGTATTGCCAAATGACAGTTGGACTTGGTCTAAGCCTGAGTAAGACATTTTCTTTTAGAAGCTGCGGACTTATTTAGACAGTGAGATGATATTAAAATTTATGATATGTAAGATGATGAGTAGCATTCTTATTAAATGACGAACTTCTATTACATGCACCGTTGCAAAACGGTTGGGACTATTCAAATCCCAACAGGCGTGCCCTTTGGGTTAATTGAGGGCACCAATGGCACTAAGCCAGAATAATTTCTTTATAATTTCTCTATTTTTAATATAATTCATAACTTTTTAATAAATCTAAAAAATAATATCAATAATAAATATAATATATAATTATTTTAAAAATATGTCCAACAAATTTCATGTCACGTTATTATCTATTTTCTTATCCTTTTTATTTGATTAGTCCATGTGGTTTGTTTCAAAATGAATTTAATTTGCTCTATATTTTTTAAGCTAACTTTAGTCCCCATGATTGTAAGATTGATTATGTTGATCTCTTTGTAAAACTCCATGAATAAATTGTTATCCCTTAATGTATAAAATTAAAAACAAAATACAAAAAACAAAAAATTAACAGAGGAAAAAAAGTTTTCCATACCTCCACAAAGATCAAAATGATCTATCATGTAGTTTAGCATCTATGGATTTTCAAATAGTGTTCAAACACATCCAGAATACAAACTAGTAATCATTGTACTTTATAAGTCCAACAGAACCTAGAAAGCTGCTGAAATGCATAATAGTATTCGTTCTCATACACACATGAAACAAAGATATAATAAGGTCGTCAAACAGATCACTTGTCATATTGCAATGAAGGAACTTTTGAGCATAATTTCTTTAGAAAACTATCTAGCGATGGGAACAATTTCTGATCCTACCTCCAGATGGAATGTGTTGTATGGCATGCTTGAAGTGCTGCACTCAGTTTCTATCCTTCTACTTTTCCCACCAGTCATTACCAGATGCAAACATTCCTTTAGTTCTGCCAATACTTGACCCATGTCTGGCCTTTGGATTGCAACCGGTAGTGTGCACGACATGGCTATTTCCACAACTTTCCAAGCAGAAATAGTGTTGAATTCTCCTTCTAGTCTTGGATCAATAATGTGTTGAATATCTACCCTTTCAATCGAAGAATAAACCCAGTCAAGTATGCGATTGTTTTGCATAGGACCTCTTATTATTGCAGGGCGACTGGTTATAAGCTCAAACAAAATAATCCCAAAGTTATAGACGTCATTTGTCTTGCTGAGCTTCGTAGTTGTTAAAATTTTAGGGGTAGAACATAGATGAGGGTCATTAGAACAGAATTAGAAACCCAAATATTGATTTAAAGCTTCAAGTTATTACTTCTAATAAAGGTTGATTTCTTGAAACATAACTACTTATAGCAGAGGCATCCTAAAAATTTGGACATCTCGCACTCGTGAGTAAAGTGAGATCATGTGTGTCTAATTTCTAATAAGGTGTACTTGTAAAAAGCACAAACTTTAACATACTCTGCGCATTGAATGAATAATAGGTAATAAATTTTGTAGATTTTGGATGCAATTGGGAACACGGAATTTGATCATGTGGTCATCGCTAAGGACAAAACATATTTAATTAGCAGATAACATAAGACAAAAAGTTGTGTTGCAGATTTCATTGGAACATGAAAAATTATATTTATCATTCTCGTAAATCATATTTTTTTTAATAATTTTAATAATTTTTTAATTATTATCTAATTATTATCCCACACAAAAATAAATATAATTTTTAGGAATCTCAAAATAAAACATAAATATAAATGCAACTATTTTAAATTTTAACATAAAAATAATATTAAAAAATTATATGTAAATAATTTTTTTAACTTTATAACACTTTTATTTAATTTTTTTGTCTATCATTTTCTAAAACTAAAAAATATTAACTTAAACTATTTTACTAATATTTACAGGATTTTTAGATACTTCAAATGTCTAACTTTTTCTCTTAAGACTCGTTTGGACACTTGGAGTATCTAATGATATGCAAATAATAATAAAATGGTTCGTTAAGATATTTTATTAGATTTTGAAAAATAAAAAAGATAAAATTAAAATATAATATTATAAAATTAAATATTTATCTGGCTCGATTTAGATACACAAACTTATCTTATTTTATCATTACAGTTTTCTTAAACTCCCCACCTAAAATATAATAAATAATTCAACTTTTTTAAATTTTAAAATAATAATAACATTAAAAATTATATTATAACAATATTTTATTTAGTTTTTAACAAAAATATCTCATCTCATTTTATCTAAACTGTCTAATCAAACAAATCTAAATATAATTTTTTTTTTATTTCTCATCTCATCTCTCGGGATCATCTAAAAATTTCCTTATTTTGATTTCATTTTTTAAAATAAAAGGCATAAATAAATAAGACAGGTAGGAAAATGAAGCAAATAATACACGCCAATAGGAACAAGGTTTGTAGTTTGTACCCACCATGTCCTTTCTCTCGCAGAAAATTAACTACTATACTGTTGATAACGTGTGAAAAGACGCAGAACATATGGAGTACTAGACGATCTGGCATGCTTAAAAGACTTTCATCAAGTTAAGTCAAGTAAAGTCAATGGGTGTAGCTTCTAGGTAAGCCGTCGTCGTCACTTGGGTCACTTCAATTTATTACCCAACTTTGAAAATAAAGGTAATGATTTATTTTTGGAGGTCATTTCAGAATGAATTTTTTAATCATCATTTATGCATATTATATTTATTTTTATTTTTATTTTAATTTTATTAAATTAATTAATTTTTTTACTCATTATCTATATACTTCATATTTTAAAAAAATTATTTTAAAATATATTTGTAAAAAATATTATGAAATATTTATCTTTTGTGAAATTCGACAAACACGATATAAGAGATATTTCATCTCATTTATTTATTTCATTTAATTATTAAAATTTTTTTATATTTCACACAAATTTTAATAAATAATTCGATATTTTTTAATTTTAAAATAATAATAATATTAAAATAATAATATTCTTGATTCAACCCTATCTCAATTCATTTATCCCAATTCACAATCTAAACGTAACCTTATCCTTTACAATCTACTCAAATCTTTGTTCAGTGAGGTCGCGTTCTGTACTGTACACATTTATAACATGCTTGCTAGGAGAAAACTCTAGGTGAAACAACGTTCGTACTTTCTACAAAAGTAATCCATAAAAAAAAACAAAAATAAAAATAAAAACAAAAACAAAAGGCTGTACAAAGCAACCGGTACATGTATAGAAATGTGATTTCTACAAAACAAAATGATCTAACGTCTAGTTTAGCATCTATGGATTTTCAAACAGTGTTCAAACACATCCAGAATATAAACTAGTAATCATTGTATTTTATAAGTCCAACACAACCTAAAAAGCTGTTGAAATGCATAATAGAATTTGCTCTAATACTCGATTAAAAGAAAGATACACACATGAAACAAGGATATAATAAAGTTTTCAAACAGATCACTTGTCATATTGCATTGAAGGAACTTTTGAGCATAGTTTTCTTCAGAAACTATCTAGTGATGGGAGCAATTTCTTATCCTAGCTCTAGATGGAATGTGTTGTATGGCATGCTTGAAGTGCTGCACTCAGTTTCCATCCTTTGACTTTTCCCACCAGTCATTGCCAGAGCCAAACAATTCCTTAGTTCTGTCAATACCTGACCCATGTATGGCCTTTGGATTGCAACCGGTAGTGCGCACAACATGGCTAGTTCCACAACTTTCCAGGCAGAAGTGGTGTTGAATTCTCCTTCTAGTCTTGGATCAACAATCTTTTGAATATCTGCCTTTTCAAGCAAAGGATAAACCAGTTAAGTATGTGATTGTTTCGCGTAGGACCTTTTATTATTACAGGCCGACCAGTTATAAGCTCAAACAAAATAATCCCAAAGCTATAGACATCACTTTTCTTGCTGAGGTTCCTAAATGTTAAAAATCTGCGAGTAGAACACAGATGAGGGTCATTAGAACAGTATTAGAAACTCAAATACTGATAAAGCTTCATGCTATTACTTGTAATAATGATTGATTTCTTGAAACATAACTACTAATAGCAGCAGGCATCCTAAATATTTGGACAACTCGCACTAATGAGTAAAGTGAGATCATGTGTGTCCAATTTCTAATAAGGTGTACTTGTAAAAACCACAAACTTTAACATACTCTGCGCATTGAATGAATAGTAGGTAATAAATTTTGTAGATGCCAGATGGGGCATGTGTTTGTCTTGAAATTGATTCCTCTAAAAATCCCATTTCATATTTCTAGATAGGCAGACCTGGGTTGAGCGGAAGTAGGAGACAGGAAATTATTTTTGAAACACTACCGGCATACTGTGTTTCTTGTTGATGCCAGGGACACAACATCAAAACTTATCGTAATGGAAGTGAGCAAAAGAAGAAAATGAAGGGGGGCCAAATTTGGGTTAAGAAAGGTGAAAAATCTGGGGTTGAGGGATCCCAGATGTTGGAGAATGTTTTACCAGAACTTGAAGGACCCAAGTCGGGTTCTACAGATTTTGTGGTGCAGGAGGTATTTGACCTCACAATTGATGGTGATGCTGTAGAAAGGGTCCCTGAGGCTACTAAAAATATAGAAAGTGATCTGGGTTTGTTGGGTTCTGATGTGTCTGGAAATCACGATTTGCAAGTGGCTAAGGTTGATCATGAATTGCAAGAGGAAGAAGATGATACTACTCAGCATGCAATTAATGGGCTTGTCAATGCACTGGGCCAGTGTGACTTACATGGAATTCTGGTTGAACCGATTGGGATTGTGGAGTCTCTTGTGGGTCAGTGAGTATTAGGCCAGCAAGAGGCATTGTTGGTGGGCCAGCACGAGGAACTGAATGTGGGACAAGTTGAAGCTCAAGCCTTTGTGCATGTGATCCAGCGGGAGGAGTTGAAGGGGCATTTGGCCCATGGGGAGGCACGGCTTGCAGGTTTAGAACAAGATGAAAATTTTCTTCATGCCTAAGTTGATCAGAACACAGATGTCGAAACTGTTCATGAAAAGGAAAAATTAGATGATCCTCATTCCGATCTTGAACTTGAGAGAGATAGATTAAAGGAAGACATGTGCAAAGATTATTGTACTGACTCGAAGGTCCCAAGTAATGTAGTTGGAAAGTTTCAGAAATGGAGCTCTACTAGGGTGGTGATTCGCCCTTCAAAACTTAATCTATGATTAGCCCATCATTTTTTGGAATATTAGGGGAATGGGAACTTCTCAGTTGTGGTTGAAGAAAATTATAAACAATTATAGGCCCAATATTTTAGCTTTGGCTGAACCTTTTGTGTTGGAGGATAAAATTCCTACTTATCTGAATCGTCTCAATTGTGAGTCTTTTGTCACCAATGAAGCACAAGGTGGAAAACTTTGGCTATTATGGAATTCAACTGTATCATTTTAATGGTTAGTAGGCTCTAATCAATATGTGTCGGTGAGCGTTGAGGAGAATGGACATGTTTTTATCCTTACTATTGTGTATGCAAAGTGTACTCACATTGAAAGGAGATCACTTTGGGATGACTTGGAGACTACTGGTACTGGCAATCTTCCGTGGCTTATTTGTGGCGACTTCAACATTATTAAAGATGACTCAGAATGTAGAGGTGGCCATCCCTACCTTTTTACAGCTATGGAAGATTTCAATATGTGCATTCAGAATTGTGGCTTGATGGACATGTGCTCTAAAAGACCGAAAATGACTTGGTGCAATGGCCAAGGCGGATTGGCTCAAAGCTGGGCAAGGTTAGCTAGATCGTTTTTTGATTGATTCAAATTTTCTTAATTATTTTTCTAATATCTTTTCCAGGTGTTGCCTTGCACTACCTTTGATCACTCCGCCTCTGGTGATCCAAATGGGTGAGGATCCTTTCTGGTATGGGCCTAGTCCCTTTCGTTTTCAGTTTATGTGGACTGACCATATAGATTTTCCTCATTTTGTGGAAGGGGTGTGGAAACAAGAGGGGGTTGGTACAAGGCTTATTAATTTATCTTTTAAATTCAAAAGGGTTAAGGTGGTTCTTAAAGACTGGAATCAGCGTGTTTTTGGTAGGACTAATATCATTATTAAAGAGTTAGAGAATCGTGTTGATAATTTGGAAAACCGTCTTCAAGTTTGTTTTAATGATGAAGATGATAAAGATCTCGTGGCGTCTAAGTTGAAATTATTAACCTAGATGGGTAGAGAGGACACCCATCTTGCTCATATGGCAAAGAAAAGTTGGCTCCAAGATGGGGATCAAAATTCTAAATTCTATCATGCTTGCCTGAATGCCAAGAATCATAAAAGGGTTAAGGACATGCACTTGGTTGATGGTACTGCTTTAACTACTCCTTTTGATATTCATAAGGCTGCTGTTGAGTATATTTTCAGAATTTCTTGGGTCATAGTAGTCGTCGTGATATGTCTAATTTAAGTGATTTGATTCTCCCTGTCATCTCTGATGAGGAGAACTTGTCAATTTGTCAGGTCCCTTTTTTTGATGAAGTTAAGGATGCTCTCTTTAGTATTCCTATTGATAGTAGTCCTGGCCCGGATAGTTTTGGTTCTGGTTTCTTTAGAGTTTGTTGGGACCTTGTTAAAGAGGACATTCTGGATGCTGTTGTTGATTTTTTCCAAACTCATTCGTTTCCCAGATATTACACTACTTTTGCAATTGTTTTAATCCCTAAGGTGGATAAGCCTTCTGGTTTTCATAAATTTAGGCCTATTAGTCTTTGCTTGGTTCTTTATAAGATTTATGCTAAGATTATAGTGGGTCGTATTTCGAGGTTGCTCCCTAAGATGATTTCCGAAGAGCAAGGGGCGTTTATTTCGGGTCGCAATATTTTTGAGAATATCAGTTTAACCCAGGAGATGGTCCACTTTATTCATAAAAAGTCTAATGGGGGTAACGTTTTGGTTAAGCTTGACATGTCTAAGGCTTATGATAGAGTGGATTGGAATTTTTTATTAAATATTTTGGCTAATTTTAGTTTTTTTTTTCTCATGTTTGTGATCTCATACAGTCTTGTATTTCTTCTCATTGGTATTCTATCATGATGAATGGTGCCTCTTTAGGATTTTTTAAAAGTGAGCGTGGTTTGAGACAAGGTGACATTTTCTCTCCTTATTTGTTCATAATCATGCAAGAGGTGCTCTCTCGTCTTCTCAAACAATACTTTGAGAATGGTAAAATTGGTCAATTTTCTCAAGCTAGAGGTACCCCTCTTATCTCCCACCTTATGTATGCTGATGATATTGTTATTTTCGCTAATGGTAATAAGAAGTCTATGAGAAGTTTGATGAAAGTTTTGAATCTTTATGAATCTTGGTCGGGTCAAGTTCTTAATAAGGATAAAAGTGCAATTTATTTTTCTAAAAAAATTCCTGTATCCAGGAAGCTTTCCCTCCTTTCAGGTTTCTTAAAAGGGTCCTTCCATTTTAAGTATTTGGGTGTGCCTATTATGGTAGGTAGGCTTAAGGCCTGTCATTTTGGTGAATTGCTTGGGAAAGTTAAAAAGAAAATTGCGGGTTGGAAGATGAAAATGCTCAAGGCAGGTGGGAGAATTATTCTTTTGCATCATGTCTTATCTAGTATGGCCACTCATTTACTTGCTGTTTTACAGGTTCCTAGAGTTGTGCTCCTGGCTTTGAATAAGCTCCTGAGCACTTTCTTTTAGGGTGATTCTGATGGTAAGGCCAAGAGGAAATGGATTTCTTGGAAGCCAAGGATCACATGGTGTGCTTAAGACCGTCTTTGTAAACCTTATAAGGAAGGGGGTATTGGACTGAGGAACTTTCATGACATGCAGAGGTCACTCCACATGAAAGTTCGGGATAAAACCCGAAACCAAATCGTGTATGTCCCTATGGAGTCCATGCCCTTCGTACTGTTCCTTTTTTCAAAGTTCTTTAATGTTGTGTGGCTTTGCGATGGTTTCATTAATGTGGCGTGTAGCTCCGGTAGTGGTGTCATTAATACGGCGTGGTTCCCTGACCTTGCTTTATCTTTGATGGTCCGTCTATGTTCCCATGTCAGAAGATCGAAGGTTCTCCGTATTTTCCACTATGCCCTATACAAGTTCCCCTGATCGGAGTATGGCCAAGCGATGTCAGGCATGTCTGTCCCATCAGCCACTTGATTACTTTTCTTTGTAGGCATCTTTCTTCATGGGTGATCTTGGACCCTGGGATTGGGTATTGGGCCGAGGCCCAGTGGGCTTGTGAGGTGAGAAAAATCCCCTTACAGTTACCCCGCCAATTTCTCTTGGACAGGTCCGAGTGGAATTCTTCATTTGCTCCCCTGATTAACCAGCTTTTGCACTTGAGATTACGTGGCCTTTTCTTTCCTAGGGTGGGGTTTGAGGACCTCTTGGCGCACCCCTATTGCCTTCCTGTTCCCCAGCTATGTCCGAGTGGCCTTTTTGTCTTTACTCTATACTTTGCAACGGTTCGTCTCCAGCTTTCATGGCTGTATTTTGACAGTTTTGTTCCGCATTAAATGGTTCCCCTTCAATCCCTTCATCATGTATGTCCCATGTCACATCATTGGATATGCTTTGTTGGACTCGCGACGATCATGGGATTCTGGTGCCCAGTGATGCGCGTGAGCTTCTATTGCCTCAGGAGATCAACCGTCAATCTTGCCTATATAAAGCCCTTTTCGCTCTCAACGATGGGTTATTTTGCTCATTCCCTCTTCTAGTTGGTGTTTTGTGTTCTTTTTCTACTTTCAAACACCTATCTCTGCATCGTTCCCCTCTAGTTTTTCTTCTTTCCCTCCGATTACCAATGGCTCCCAAGAAATCTCACGTGCTTCTGGATTGGCTGGAACTTCCGACATTGCCCGTGTCTTCGATGGTCAGGTCGGCACTGTTCGGGAGGAGTTCGTCGGTTTCTCGTGGCGTTCAAGGGTGACTTTCGCTGAACTATAGTCGTTAAAGGAGACCTAATGGGTTCCTCACACGGTGGAATTATGGTGCCTCCTCCTACCAAAGGGGAGGTAGATTCTGAGGGTTACGCCACCAAGGTTGCGATGTACCCCTCAAGAAGATGGTGATGAAGAAGATGATGATGATAACGATGTCGTTATCTGGCCCAAAAAGGTTTTGCTGGAGTGGTTCGAGGAGGCTTCCAAGTCTTTGGGAAACAAGAGAAAGGCCCTGGAGGAAAAAAGGGAGCGGAAGAAGGGTTTGGAGGCCGACCAAGCCGAGGTAGGGCTCGCTTTGGAGGCCCATGATGCTACCATCCAAGGTCTGCAGAAGGAGTTGTCATATGTCCGTGGTGTTCGCGATGAAACTTGGTACCTCGATTATAACGACGACTTGGAATGGATGAAGACTCATGTCCTCCAGAATCCCTAATGCGACTTGTGGGCTCTGTGAGCATGGGAGCTTCCTCCACATGACGCGTCCGTGAATAATCCCAAGCGCCCTTGGGGGTAACTCTGCCGAGAATTATCCCGCCCACTGATGGTTGCTTCTCCCCGGCTGCATCCTGTGTGGCTCCTCTGATGGGTCTTTCTCTTTTATGGTGTTGTGGCTTCAAGCCTCCCCTTCCAAAGCTCACCCTTGCCTTGCTCGTACAGAAATGCATTCTCTTTCTTCAAATCTTGCATCTAAATTCGTCTTCTAGATGATTCCTGTCCTACTTCCCAACCTTCCTTCACCTCTTCCAATAGTTCCTCACACCTCTCTTTGGTAGGCTGGCAGTTCCTTGCGGCGTTTTGGCAGTTGCTATCACCGTACAACTTGATTAGTTGCCTCATTACATCCTTGTTGGTTTTTTTAGAGGTATTCTCTGGCATTATAGGCATGTCGCAGTGATGGAGATCTATGTCTACCACTTCCACTGGAATATGATCTGATCAGGCTTTGGTTCACTGGGCCTTACAACTTTCTGTTGTACTTAGCTGGCTTTTGTTGTATGTTATTGTAATTAGCTACTTTACGTTGTAACTTTTTCTTTGTAAGTCTACACCTCCATGTTGTACCTTGAGATGATTAATGATATTACCTTATGTTTTGTTGTGTCCGGCTATTTGTCTTTGCATATTTGTCTTTGTTATTTCATTTTTCCTTTTCTTTTTATGGCCGACCTTGGGGGTTTTGCCGCAGGAAATTGTGAGCACAGAGTTAGGTAGGGGTGTTGTTGCCATACAGGGCCTTACGGCCCACCCCGCCAGCGCCTAGCCTATTCTCGACGACCCCGCAAGCTAACGGCACTCCTGCCCGTACTATTTTTGTCCGCCTTTGTTAAGTAGTCATTCTCCAGAGACTTTTAGCGACTTTGTGTGACGAGGCCAATGTCTCTTCGCCTTTTACTTACGCAGATTTCCACTTTTCACCATCCGTCTTTTGAACGTGCTTTACGCCTAGTCCTTTTGTTCCTCCATTTTGTGTTGATGTGCTTTACTTTGGCATGTAATTGAAAGAAAAGAACAGAAATGCTATCAGTGTTTGTTGGCCTTCACCCACTGTTGTCGGCCTGGGGGATGGAACTCCTCCCCTAAGAGTTAAGCCATGCTAGGGGGATTCTGGCTACCACCTCTTGGGAGAGGCCGGGTAGCACTGTGGCCGCGAAGTTGGATATGAACAGGCTGGGTTCCTCTTTGCCATGATGATGGCTGAGATAAATTCTTCGGGTAGCCATGGAGCTAATCCCTCTTTCCACCGTGGGGAGACAAGGTGGCATTTGGCTCGGCCTATCTCCTTGGCTCGCGAGGAGACAAGGTGGCCCTGGCTTGGCCCGTCTCCTTAGCCTGCGGGGAGGTAAGCTGTCCAGACAGTTTGAAACTAGACCTGCTCTCATCCGTTAGCATTTTATATTTAATCCCTGGTCGTAAAATAAGGATGCTATCATAATTTTATCCATAAGGGCAAGAGTTAATTTCGCAAACCTGGGCCTCCTAGCCTATGCCGCAATGTGCTTGTTGCTTTTTTCCATGTTACCGATGTATGGTTCTTCAGTGCAGTATTCGGGCGGTCAGTGGACTTGGCCCGCATTCCATCGGGGAGAGGTCGGAATGCCTCATGCCAAACTTCCTCTGTCCCCCAGGTAGGTAATTCGAACAGCTATGTGGTTGGTTCGCTCCTTCACCGCGGTGGGGGTCAGGATAAGTATTCGGGCAGCCTCGGGGCTAGACCCACTCTCCTTCATGGGAGGAACAAGGCGGCCTTTGGCTCAACCCACGGGAGGTATGTTGTTCAGGGCAGTCTGCTACTGGACCCATTCCCACCTGTTGACACAGCAAAGAAGGGTAAGTTTGGGTCAAGCTGACGCTGATCCCACACTTTGTTGTAGCAAAGGTTAGGGTAAGTTATTCAGGTAACCGTGGGGTAGGTCCCATAATCCGTCGCGAGGAGATAAGGCTGCCTCTAGCTTAGCCTGTCTCCTTGGTCCCTGGGGAGGTAGGTTGTTAGTGCAGTCTGTATCTAGACTCGCTATCGCTGATTGACGCTTACAACGAAGGTAAATCTTCATCTTCAAGTAGTTGAGGACTACCTGCACTCCATCGGGGAGGGGTCAAAATGCCTCAAGCCAAAACGCCCCTTTGCCTCCCAATGAGGTAATTCAGGTAGCAATGTGGCTGGTCCGCTCCTTCGCTGCGATGGGGTTCGGGGTAAGAATTTCAGGCAGCTTCGGGCTGGACCCTCTCTCCTTCGAGGGAGGAACCAGGCGGCCTTTGGCTCAACCCGTCCCTTTACTTCCCGGGGGAGGAAGGTTGTTTGAGCAGTCTGATACTGGACGTGCTCCCGCCCGTTGACATCGTAGGAAATGTTAAGTTTGGGTCAGGCTAGCACTGATCCCATAATTCATTGTAGCGGAGGTTGGGGTAAGTTATTTGGACCGTTTGGGGGGGGGGGCTGTATACACAATCCACCACTGGGAAACAAGGTGGCCTTTGGCTTGACCCGTTTCCTAGGTTCACGGGAAGGTAAGTTGTTCGAGCAGTCTGTTACTGGACCCGCTCCCGCCTGTTGACACTTACGAGGAAGGTAAGTCTTTTCCCTTCGTGTAGCTAAGGACTGACCCGCACTCCGCTGTGGGAGAAATAAGGCAACCTTTTGGACTACCTTTCCCTTTGGTATCCTGCGGGGGAGGTAATTCGGACATCGATGTGGTTGGTCTGCTCCTTCACCACGATAGGGGCCGAGGAAAGTTTTTTGGGCCGCCAGAGTGGCTGATCCCGCTTTCTCGGATGAGGTGGTTGATCCTCCTGCTCAGCTATCATCCTTCGTGGGGAGGTAGGTTGCTCGGACAGTTTGGGATTGGACCCGCTGCTATCCGTTAACATTACAAGAAATGGTAAGTTTGGGTTAGGCTGTCGCTGATCCCACACTTCGTAGTGGCGGAGGTCAGGGTAAGTTTTTTGGGCAACCTCGGGGCTGGACCCACTCTCCGTCGTGGGAGGTACATTATTCTGACAGTCTGTAAATAGACCCGCTCCCGCCTGTTGATGCTCAAGAGCAAGGTAAGTTTTTGTCTTTGGGTGGCTGAGGACCAACTGGCATTCCTCCGCTAGAAGGATAAAGCAGCCTTAGGTATTACACTCGTCCATTTCGCCTCGTGTGGAGATAAATTGCTGATGGAGATCTAGTTGATGGAGATTACGTTGATGGAGATTTCGTTGTCTGAAACCTGACATTGAAATACAACACTTCTTTTATTAGGATCTGTAGCGTGTGCATGAAACCATGAATTCACAACAATTAAACTAGCTTAGCAATAGAATTTCCGTAGATGTTTGGCATTCCAAGGATGTGGCATCTCGTTTTCTTGGGAGTCTTGGAGCCGATAGGAGCTCGGCTAATTTGTGGCGGTGACCGCATAGGGCCTTCCCATTGGGGTACGAGATCTCCGACCTTGAATGTTCTCGAATGCACTCGCTTGTTGAAGCATCGCTCCGCCCTTCTTTTGTTGGCCTGGTTCTTATCTTTGCTTGCAGAATGACTTCTTCGAACAAATTAAGTTGTTTCTCTAGTTGCTATCATTGGATCTTGCTCGAAGTGCTTAACTTTGTAGGTAGGAATTCTCATCTCTACAGGCATCATAGTCTCTTGGCCATAAGTGAGGGTGAAAGGAGTTCTCCCCATCAACATTTTCATTGTGACCCGGTAGGCCCACAAGACAACAGGAAGATCTTCTACCCATGCCCCATTTCTGTCGTCAAGTTGCTTCTTGAGCATTCCCATCAATATTTTGTTGGTTGCCTCCACTTGCCCATTAGACTGGGAGTGTCCCAGGGATGAGTATCAGAACACAATCCCAATTCTTGGCACCAATTACGGTAGTGATTGAAATTAAATTGTCTCTCGTTGTCTGGTATGCTAGTGCACGGGATGCCAAACTTGCAAACCACCATCTTCCGTAGGAATCGCGTAATGTTGTTCGTCATGATTGTTGCTAGGGCTTCGGCCTCGACCTAGACCTACTTGGTGAAGTAGTCCACTACTACCATCATAAACTTTACTCCTCCCTTGCCAGGGGGAGTGGTCTGACCAGGTCAATTCCCCACTGGGCGAAAGACCAAGGTAAAGTGATCGACATCAATTCTTCCAGTGGGTAGTGGGGCACCTTAGTGTATTCTTGGCACTTCCATAATTTTTGTGCATACTCCTCTGCAGCGCCTTTAATACCTTTCTGGCCAGATCCCTTCATGTATTTCTGCCATCACGTACTGTGCTTCCTCATGGGAGATGCACCTCAAGAGAGGTGTCGAGTGGCCCCTCCGGTAAAGAATTCCCTTGATCAGAGTCTAACGCTGCTCGATTTCTGATCTTTTTGGCCTCATGTCTGTCCTCGGGTACCTCATTGGTATTCAGGTACTTGAGCATGTCCCTCGCCCAATTTGGGGCTCCGGGCCGTATCTCCATTACCTCGATCCCTACGGTGGGTACTTCAACAGTTAGGATCATTGTCTGCTATGGCAAGGGGGAGTCTTCTTGTCTGGATGCCGTGCGCGTCAGCTAATCTGCTTTTTGATTTTTTGCTCTCGGCACCTGCTGAATCTGGAAGTACTTGAAATGGAGCCACTCAGCTTCTACTAGTGCCAAGTATTTCTTCAATTTTTCGCTCTTCACAAGAAACTCTCCTCGCACTTGGTTGACCACCACCTAAGAGTCGACTCGTAATTCAATTTCGGCGGCACCCAGAGACCTGGCTACTGCCAGCCCCGAAAGCAATGCTTCATATTCCACTTCGTTGTTTGTGGTTTTGAATGCCAATTTGATGGCGTATGGTGTAATTGTATTCCTCTCTTTCAAATGTAACGATATGCACCTTTACTCCCCCCAGCCCGGCAAGATGAGCTATCTACAAAAACTTGCCAAGGCTTCATGGGGGGTGCATGATCGCTCTCTGCCGGGAAACCAGTAAACTCAGCAACGAAGTATGCAACACTTGTCCCTTTATGGTATTCTGTGGTGCATAGTTGATGTCGAATTCACTCAGCTCTACTGCCCAGTTCATGACCCAACCTTAGGCATCTAGTCGTTGCAGGATCTTTTTATGAGCTGGCCTAAGCCGTCTAGCCTAGGTGAGCTTGGAAGTATGGGAGCAATTTGTGTGTGGTTACTACCAACGCAAAGGCCAACTATTCTATGTGGGGTATCTAGCTTCAGCCCCACGATATGCTCGGCTAGTATAGTAGACTGGCCTTTGGACTCCATCCTCTTCGCGCACTAATGCTGAAGAGACTACCTAGGGGTAAACTACTAGGTACAAGCTCAACGTCTCCCCACATTGAGGCTAGCTGCAGAACAAGGGGCTCGTGAGGTATTTCTTGAGAGCCTTGAACGCCAGGTCACACTCGCCATCCCATAGCTGTGCCTTTTGCAAGACCTTGAAGAAAGGCAAGCACTTGTCGGTGGATCTTGACACGAACCTATTAAGAGCAACCACTCGCCCGACCAACCTTTGCACCTCGTTTCATGCTTCAGGGTGGGGCTTTGTTGAGAATGGCTTCCACCTTCTCAGGGTTGGCTTCGATTCTGCGTTTCGACACCATGAATCCCAAAACCTTCCTCGATTCGACGTCAAAGGAGCACTTTACCGAGTTCAACTTCATCTCGTACTTCCTCAGATCATTCAATTGTTTTTCGGAGTCCCACCCTTAGCCAACAGGTCATTCATGTAGACCTCCATGTTTCTTCCTACTTGTTTTTTGAACTTGCGGTTGACCAGCCACTGGTAGGTGGCCCCGCGTTCTTTAGCCCAGAAGGCATTGTCGTGTAACAATACAAGACTCGGTCGGTGATGAAGGAAGTCTTCTCCTCGTCCTCGGGGTTCATGCGAATCTAGTTATACCCAGAGTAGGCATCCATGAAGCTGAGCACACGGTGGCCCGCTGTGGATTCGACGATCAGGTTGATGCAGGGAAGTGGGAAGTTGTCCTTCGGACAGGCTTTGTTGAGGTCGGTGAAGTCAATGCACATTCTCAATTTTCCATTCGGGTTTTTTACGAGCACCACATTGGATAGCCATTCTGGATAGTAGGCTTCTCCGATAAATCCAGCAGCTAACAGGTGGTCCACTTCCTCAGCTATGTTGACGTTCTTTTCTGCACTAACACTTCGACATTTCTGCCCCACTCCTTTGGCCTCTGGCTCTACGCTAAGGCTGTTTTGTTTGATTTTGGGGGCTATTTCAGGCACGTCCTCGTGGCTCCAGGAAAATACGTCTTGGTGCTCGGCGAGGAGTTGTTGCATGGTGCTCCGTGCCTCAGATGTCATTTCGCTGCCAATTATTGTCATGGCTTCTAGTCAGTCTAAGTTGGGGGGAACGAATTCCAACATCTCATTTGGTTCCACCTTCTTGAGCCACTGCTCATCTCGGACCTTGCCTTCAGCTGGTACATAGATAGGAGGCGGTGGTAAGGCACAATCATCCACCGTAGGGCACACCGTGCTTGCCCCGCCATTCGGAGGCATCCCTTCCTGGGTGCGCTCCCACCTTTCTTCTGCAGCATCATTTTCGATTCCTGGAGTTTGGTTCTCTAGCTAGTTAGATTCCATATTCATTAGCACTATTGGTGGGCATTCGAGTTTTCTGGAATGGGTTGTTGCAGGCATACGAGGTACACGTAAGATCTATAACGAAACCCACAGACGGCGCCACTGTTAACATCGTGTTTCGTACGCCTTTGGGCCAGGTTCCAATAACTCAGGTCTTCAGAACTTGGGCCTACCAAAATAGTGAAGAAGGCAACTGGGAGAGGGTAGCCTTAGGGCCGGGGAGTCTTCTATGCCAAAGTCATTAAATTCTCTTGGAAGTTTGTAAATAAGTGAAAGAGTCTAGGGATTAGAGAGCGTTGCTCGTACCTAGGAGTTGCTATTTATATCGGGGTTTGGAAAGGAGACAGATCCTGTCTGTCCCTATGGAGTTCGTGCCCTTTGTACTGTTCCTTTTGTCAGAGTCATTTAATGCAGCGTGGCTTTGCGATGACGTCATTAATGTGGCGTGTAGCTTGGGTAGTGGTGCTATTAATTCGGCGTGGTTCCCTTACCTTGCTTTATCTTTGGTGGTCCATCGATGTTTTCATGTCAAAGGATCAAGGGTTCTTTGTATTTCTCACTCTACCTTGTATAAGTTCCCATGATCAGAGTGTGCCGAGCGATGCCAGGCATGTTCGTCCCATCAGCCACTTGATTACTTTTCCTTGTAGGCATCTTACTTCATGGGTGATCTTGGACCCTGGGGTCGGGTATTGGGTCGAGGCCCAGTGGGCTTGTGAAGTGGGGAAAATCCCCTTACATAATATATATGATTTGTTTATGCATTTGTTTATTTAGATGAATTTTATGGGATCACAAGTCCATTTTGCTTGTAGCGATATTTAGATTAGTGTTGAGAAGATGGAAATGTGTATTAATTATGTTTATGTGTATCAATTTTCAAATTGATTTTGCTACTAATGTAGTTTTGAATACATATATAATACTTTCATACAAGTTATAATACCTGTAGAATTTCTTTAACAAAAAAATCATGCACCTCAAAAAGAAATAATTATGTTAAATCAACACAAACAAACTTATATCAACCCGTTTTGAGGTGATTACAGCACATGATCACCTATTTGATATTATGAGTCATATCAAGATTGATGTATTTTCCTCGTTTAATTAAAGTAGTCAAACTAAATTTGAGTCATATATATAAGTAAATATATATATATATATATAGCTGAAAAGAAAAAAAAAACGAAACGACTGAGTCATATCAATATATAACATGACTTGAGTAAATACAATTCAACCCAAACTAACTGAACTCATGTAAAAGGGTGATATATATCATAGATATCATAGACTGATATAACTCACACTCGTATATCAAATCGTAAAACATTTTTTATGAAGTAAATATAATGTACCACATCTAATCACAGTAATTCGTAAACATTAATTTTGTAGTACAAAGGGATATCATAGACAGATATAACTCACAGTCGTATATCAAATTCACATTTTTTTGTGATCAATTACAGTAAAACATTTTTTTATCGAAGTAAATATAATGTACCTGGTCTAATCCACATCTAATCACAGTAATTTGTAAACTTTCCTTTTGTGAGATTCTTTTATAAACCTAGCACTTCTCTTCTCAAAAGTATTTATGCTTAACTTCCACCGATACGGTGTTTTAGGCTTACACCCTAAAACCCTGTTTCTCTTCCCCAGCCCTTCCCCAATGTCTTCCCCCCTCTTTTCTCTCCTCCTGCGTAGAAACCCCCACGCCTCTCGCTCTCTTTGCATGTTTCCCTCTTCTTTGTCATCAACACTCGCCATCATTCCCAACTCCACGTTGTTCGTCTCAGTTTTTGCAGCGCTGCTCTCCAGAATCTGAAGCCCTATTGCATTGCGCGCCATGCGCCATAAACCTCCATCTCACCAAGCCTCTATTTCCCTAGTCCGACACTCTCCTTCTCTTTCTCTCCTCTGCACCTTCGCTCACCGTGGAACGTCCAGCGCCTCCCTCTCGACACTAGCAAGTTACTCTGTCTCCTTCGGGCGCGCGCTCGCGCGCACACAAACTCTCTCTCTCTCCCCGTCTACATGTAACAGTGTCTCCTTAGATTCTTTCAGGCACAAAGCCTGTCCCTACCAATGCTTTTCTGCTCTGGTGCTACTCTTTCTTTTCACATGATACCCCTATGTTGGGTTTTAGTGTTCAAGGTTGGACTGGGAAACCTTGGAGCAACCTTAGCTATTAGCATTTCATATTGGTTAAATGTAGTTTTACTCGGATTATACATGAAGTACTCTCCTCCTACGCAAACACTCGTGTTCCAATTTCTATGGAGCTGTTCCAAGGAATTGGGGAGTTCTTTCATTTTGTCGTCCCTTCTGCAGCGAAGTTTTGGTAAACTTATTCACTTGCTTCAGTTGAAAGAAGAGCTTGTATATTCTATGCAAAATGCCATTATTATTTTATGTAATTAATTGTTTTTGAAAATTGCAGCCTTGAGTGGTGGTCTTTTGGGCTTCTTATATTACTTTCTGGACTTCTTCCAAATCCATAGCTTGAAACTTCTTTGCTTTCTGTATGGTAAGTTTTCTAGTAGTATCTTAGATAGAGAGCACTTTGGATCTTCTAAGAATTTCTAATATTTCTGCACCAATAATATCTATTCATCTTAACAATTGATGATGATTCTAATGGTGCCACAAGGCACCATTCAATTCGTGTCATTCCATCACCGAGTCCAGTCGAACACCGCTTCAAGCCTCGTGAGGTATCCCTTTTACCCTTGTATTTGTCAGTAACTGTTAGTACAAGGTTTGTTGATTTAAAAAACTATTCTTGGAGGGTGTAGTGGAGTTGAATGTGTTGGTTTTGAACTGTTGTTGGTTGACTGTTGGTAAGTTGAGGTATTGGAGGTCAGTCGCAAGAGTATCCCAAAAGGAGAATGATTTTGTTGGATAAATTGCTATGGTTGTGCTGAAATGAAACGGAGAATTTAGTCATGCATGTCTCTAATAGTAAAAAATTTAGGGTGGATGTTTGGGGCATCGAGATTATTTGTAATTGGTTAAAGGAGTGGATTCTGGCCCTTATTGATATTATTCAAGTTATAGAGTTATGTTGGGTTGATCGTATACTGGCATGAGTTATTAATGTTTGTGATATTTTCTGGATTAGGTTGTAATACTGGTTCTATTTGAGTTCAAAGCTTTGATAATATACTGCAAAAGTCAAGTAAGCTGTGCTCTTATGCAAGACTTTGCCAAAAATTGAGTGAGGTTGATTTTGCGAAAAACTTGCATATTCTGTTAAGAAAACAACCTTGGTTATTTTCTGCACTAGTCATTAATTGCATTTGAATTACGAAATATGATATTTTATCATGATTGGTATAGACATGAACGATCTTTTTACTTTGTTTCTCTATTGCATAAAATGTGCATATGATATATGAATTATTTGATCCAATTATATGATATTTATCTGCTCAATACTCTGTTATGATATGTTAGTGTGTACAAAAACCATGAGGTATAAGATTTTGTTTTTCTCTAATTTATGGCCCCAACACGGGTTATATATTGATTTCTAGCCCCATCCCATAGTGGCCTTTGATTTCTCGCCCCACCACAGGATATAATAATAGTCTCTGATTTCTTGCCCCACTATGGGTTATAATAGTGGCCTCTGATTTCTATCCCCACCACAAGATATAATAGTGACCTCTACTTTTTGGCCCCACAACGAGATATAATTGTGTTCTCCGATTTCTAGCCCCACCACGGGATATAATAGTTGTCTCTGATTTCTATCCTGGCCACGAGACATAATAGTGGCCTCTGTTCTGACTACAATCGCTTTGGTGACATAATGATTTATGTTTTGTTTGGCTATCCGCAAGATGCACAACCTTGTCATGGGGGTAAACACAACCTCTATTTTGAGTGAATCACTTTCGAGACAAGACAACGATTTCGTTCTACTTGGCTAACCACAGATATACACAACCCTACCACGAGGGTAAACATGGCCTATCTTCTCTTTCTATTTTCGATGTTGTTTCAATTATGTTTCTGCCAAAGGTCGTTTGCATATACTATTATTATTAAGAAATATTTCTGAAAATATCACTGCTATTTTTTAGAACTGTCTATTTTTACATTCTGTAACTCGCTCATGTTTACACATTGGTATAGGTTCGCTGCTTACTTAATTTTTGATAACTCACCCAATTATTTCCATTATTTTTCAGATGATGTTGAGATTCTAGCTGAGAACCAGGAATAAAAAGCACGAACGAGATTAGTTGAGCCTAGATGAATAAGATCCTAAGAGGCAAAAGTAGTTTAACATATTGAAATAAGTGCCAAACTAGTATTTTTAGACAATTTGAGACCTTTTTAACGAAATATTATTATTATTATTATTATTATTATTATAACGAAATACTTTTGAAAACACCAGTGCCTTTTTTTTGTCTATTTTTGTATTCTGTAACTGGCTCATGTTTATACACTAGTATAGGTTCGCTACTTACTAAATCAATGGACTTGTCTATTTATCTCCACCATTTTTTTTCCTAAGAACTATGTTGGTTCTAACATTTGGAATAGATAAAATGTGACATGATTAGAAGAGAAATGTAAGATAAGTGTCGAGCCGGGTGGCATAAGTGGATTTAGGAGATTTTAGAGAATATTTAGTAGTGTCGAGTTTAGTTTCTTTGGAATGATTTTTTTATGTATTTGATTTTGGAGGATTATTGTATCTAAGTTATATATTTTGTGAATTTCAGGTTAAAAGGGTTCACCTCCGAGTACAGGGCGTGACAGTTGGTATCAAAGTCTAGGTTTTAGATTATGCAAACTTTAAGTATGACTTTTATTAAATATGAGATTTTACATTCTATAGACCTTAAGGAAATCTTTTTAATGAAAACCGACATTTTATATTCTACAAATTTTGGTACGTGATTTTGATGAGATATGAGGTTGTTAACGAGGGCTAAGGATGAAAATGATAATGTTGGAGCATAAGTGAGTGTGTATGGATTTTGATGACTAGAAGTCCATTTTTGTCGAAGTGTGGTAAGAGTAGCCTTGGTAGGTGCCAAAATGGATTAGACTCAACGGTGACGTATTTATGGATCCTAGTTTGAGACATTTTGGTGTGTAGAGATTATTGACTTTATGAGCTCTTTGGGAGTATCTATAGGTAGCTAGGCGAATTCTGTGGACGGAAGTTTTATGAGGGGCAGGAATGTAATGACCCGGCCCATAGGACCCATGCCCAAGATCATTTTCTAAATCAAAGCCCAACCCAAGACAATTTTTATTTTATCTTATTATATAATAGTATCTATTCAATAGTATCTATTCAATATACTATTATGTTATTGCATTGTATTTGAAAATCATTAGGCAAAAGATTTTGTTCTACTTTAGTTATGGGGTCTACCATGGGTTATAATAGTGGCCTCTGTTTTGGTCTTTCCACGGGTATATAATGTGGCCTTTGTTCTGACCGTGTCACGGGTGTAAAATGGTGGCCTTTGTTTAGACCTTGTCATGCGTATAAAATGGTGGCCTCTATGCTGACCTCGCGACGGATGTAAAATTGTGGTCTCTATTCTGAGTGCACTCACTTTGGTGATAAAGTGATTTATCCTACTTGGCTATCCGTAGAATACACAACCCTGTTACGCGAGTAAACATGGCCTCAGTTCTTAGCGCATTCACTTTGGTGACACAATAATTTATGTTCTACTTGGCTATCTGTAGAAGGTAAAACCCTCCCATCGGGGTAAACATGGCTTTGTTTCGTATGCACTCACTTTGGTGACAAAAGTAATTTACATTCTATTTGGCTATGTATAGATATGCATAATTGATGCATGAAAATCTGAGTCAAATAATGTTGAACTGTCAAATTGCATATTGATGGCGCTGAATTACCTCGAGATGGCAAATAAGCGCTAGGACAGTAGGAAAAAATGATTTTTTTTTTTCCTTGGTTTGGGGTAGTTTTGAGCACTTGTCGGGTATTTTGGCCATAACTTTGGCTACGAGTATCGGATTCGCGTATATGATCCCAATTTGGAAAGCTTTTTTCGGCGCGCACGTCGTAGTCACCAAGTACGCTCTTTTCAAGTCCAAAATTAGTTGTTTTCTCATTCTAATATCCAATTTTAGATATTTTTTTACCTTTTATAGTAATATTTCATTTCTTAGTTAGGAAGTGAATTTGATTCCAATTTTGGTCAGATTTTTGACAGATTGCTTCTTTAATCACGTATTGATAAAATTTTGATATCTTCAGATTTACAGCTAGTTGAGCCCGGGTTTGGGTTAGATGATTCCTTTTTTTTTTTTTTGGATAAGGGGTTAGATGATTCTTAAGTTTTGATAATTTTTAATTGAAAACAAAGTGTAGGTATGGAGACCAAAACAAGATTACGATGTATTGACTTGTCCACTACTCCAGTGCTTTAAATATCTCTTAGAAATGTTTGGTTTGTTCACATTTTTCTATGTAATTTTGGCACTTCGTCAACGGCGGCCCTAGTCAAAATTACAGTCCAACAAATTATTCCAGCCTACAAAAATAAGCACCACGTGAATATTTTGCTGCCAAAATTTTCCATTCACGTGGATTGAATTTATCCACTGTCATTATCCCTCTTATTTTTTCGTCAAGTCGTAATTGCCGTGATATATATAATGATGAAAAATGCTATACGTCCATATGCAATATTTTCCACACAATTCATTATTAAAATATTAATTTATTTTAAAATATTTGATTTTTATTCTATTTTGATGCCTTTGAAATTAAAAAATAATAATATTTTAATGGAGATCACTTGTATAAAAGTTATAGTTGAGTCCATTCCAATACTCTTTAATAATTATTAATTTTATTAATTTGTTTTATACTTAATGAACTGAGGCTTATTATTCATTATATCCTATCAATAAAGCGGGATAACCATGGGAGTAGTGTAGTTTCCAATATATTTTTTTCCTTTTTAATGTGTACCAACTCTTCCCGATTATGTTTTTGAAGCATACATTCAATGTACTCTAGAACAATGTTCTCTAATTTTTATTTATCTGTGATTGGTCCAGTAACGGATACAGGTGCAAAAAAAAATAAACTTTACAAATTGATATAGTTTCATATGATACGTTAGATCTACTTTACAAAAAAAAAAAAAAAAAAACTTTACGATTTAACGTATTTCATCATGCCACGTCAGTTCATGGGTTTACTTCTACATAGTCTCTTCATGTCTAAAGCATTTATCTAAGGAAAAGGAAGAAATGATTTTTATTTGTAAGCTTATTTTTTGGGATATGATAGCATGATACATCAATTACAATAAAATATTATTTTTAGTTTTTAGTGATTGCCATAGTCTACCAAGTAATGCTTACAAATAGCACAATTCAAATGAGTAATTCACGTTAAGTATATAAAGTAATGAAGATAGTAATTATAAGTGTTAACTTTCGTACTGACTATTTATTAGGTGAAACAAGAATTTATAAATGATTATAAAAGGCTTTGTAGTTGCTTTACTAGTGTTGTTTTTAAACATGTGTATAGAGAAGGTAATAGATCAGCAGCTCATGAGCTTGCTCATAATGCTTGGAGAGTTGATGATCTTGAAATGTGGTGGGATTGTATTCCAAACTTCCTTTCTCAAACCTTATGGTTTGACAAATGTTTGTAATCGTTTTTATCTCAATGAAGATGTTTGGTTATTATCAAAAAAAAAAAAAAAACCCTCCTTCATGAATTATTGGAATATAAAGTCGGTATTAAATTTTATCTCTTCTTATTAGTTTATACTTTTTGGAATAAGTTGTGATTGAATTAGGTATTAGAACATTTG
This sequence comes from Pterocarya stenoptera, assembly GCA_003123785.1. NCBI lineage: Eukaryota > Viridiplantae > Streptophyta > Magnoliopsida > Fagales > Juglandaceae > Pterocarya > Pterocarya stenoptera. The sequence continues at coordinate 126,650 of QEOT01004974.1, forward strand.
AACTCTAACTTCCCAATTTGCTCAATTTAATTCAAAACTTTATATATTGGATCATTTATTAAGAAGAAATAAATGGATATTACTAATTTTGGGTAGAGGTGATACTCGCATGGTATGGTGAGGGGCGGGGTGGGCCCTTTCCCACACCATGCTGGGTAGGGGTTTTCAACCCCGTCCCCCACCAAGGTGTTGGGGGTTGGGATCAAAACTGCCCCCCACCCTGCCCCGCCCTTCGCCCAAGCCACAATGAATTGGGTCTAAAAAAATATTTTTTTGTCTAAAAAAATTTTTCGACCCAAATTATAATATAATTTAAATTATATTAAAATTTATAAATATAAAAAGAATTTAAACTCATTAGAGTTGAATTTAAACTCATTAGAGTTAAAAATTATAAATAAAAAAGATAAAACTGAATTAAAAAGAAAGTTTGTGATATATTTGAAGATCTTGCTTATCATGTAATTTCGCTGCTATCTTTTTTTAATAGTATATGATAGATGTATTAAACATATAAATATAATATTTTTTTTTAGCAATGGAGTACTGTGAACAAAGCAAATAGATAAAATTTAACGATACATCATCATGCAGGTTCTCGATCTTTTCATCATTTGTCTAAAAAATGGTAAGTTATTCTAGTTCCCTTTAAATATTAACATATATACTTTTCAGATTTAAGTTCTAATATAAACTTTCCTTTTGCGGTAAGAAGACGTCCTGCTGTTTATGATTTGACCCAATTGTATGCTAAAACACATAAAAATCATGATGGTGTTTGGACCAATCTCGAAGCAAAGACAAATTATGTAAGTTTAAATTTCTTTAATTTCATTGTCTAATAATTATACTTTTGTTACTTATACTAACTTTAATGATTTTTTTGTAGGACAAGATGATATCTCTTAAGGAAATTGTTACGGATCCATCTGATGAATCATCTGTCAACAATGCTCAGATCTTTTCTCAAATTCTTGGATTACGTTCTGGATATTTGAGGGGCTTAGGACGTTACGTGAAGCCCTCCAAAACATAATCATCCTCTTCTCAAACCAAATCGAATGATAAAAGGCATTAGAGGAAGCAAAACTTGAGATAGAACAATTGAGATCCAAGGAAAAAGAGTTACTGGCCCGATTAGATCAAGCAGCGGATTTAGAGGCGAGATTAGAAAAGAACATGCAGAAGAGGCTGGAGATGAATAACCAAAAATTGTTTGAACAGCGGCAGTCAATGATGTCCCAAAACTCTATGCCACCACCACAATCTTAAAACTTATTTTTTTAATTGTCTTTTTATTATTCTGTTCCAAAACACTGACATTTGAACAATTCTGATGTTTAAATTCTATTTGTTCCATATTTTTAATATTATTATGAAATTTTTATTAATTTAATTATGTATGATGAGCACCGTTCGAAGGGGAAATACCCAGTTCGAACAGTAAATTACAAATTATAAATCCATGTGAATCGAAAATAACTCATTCAAACGACAACTGAGAAGTAAAGTTCGTTCAAACGGACATAATTTTCGTACATATAATGATTGTTCAAACAACAGTAATATGACAAATCTCGTTTGAACGGATAGAATTTCCGAACATATGATGTATGTTCAAACAATAACATTTATGTTCGAACAAAAGTAATATGAAAATTTAGGTGTTCGAACAAATATAATCTATTCGAACAGGTTGTCCGTTTGAGTAGGATCAAATTATTCGGTCGTTCAAATCAAATTCTCTTACTATTTGAACAACATTTGTTTGTTCGAACGGAACCTTATCCATTCAAATGGATTTTTGAGACAAAAAGGGTTTGTCTCAAAAAAAAAAAAAAAACCTGGCCTGTTCGAATGCTTTTGAATGGTTCCATCCACTTTCGTCCTTAAAATAATTTTTTGAGATCTCCAAAAACCTTTTGAAACAAGCTTTTTGAGACAAAATATTTTTGTCTCTAAAAAATTTTTGAGATGAAATTTGGATTTGACGTGGTGGCCGGTACTGACATCAGCATATGATGATCAATATTAAAACCACGAACGAGCAAATAATTTATGCAACGCCCAGCACAGCAAAGACAAAAACTACCACATAATTCAAGCCGGTCTCTTAACATTTTTTTCCTTTCGAATATGTCGTTTTCATCTTAATTTCTTCACCCGACAATTACAAATACTGAAGAATTTTGACTTTTATTAAAAATGATAATAATATTTTTTTTATTATATTCTATCTAATTATAGAGATAGATATAAAAGTAAATAAAAATAGATGACTTGACACAATTTTGATTATCATTGATCAATCGAAACTAAAATATTATACCTTATAAGGGGAAAAAATAATAAATAATACTCAATTATAATAATAATTATAAAAAAGTAAAAATAGATGATATATATGACACAATCAGCTTAATCATCAAACCAAAATAAGTTTTATTTGTGCATTACAGATTTTTTATAGCTCGAAGATATAAAACGCATGTCAACATTAATTAATAGTTTAGGGTGCAAAATGTAAATTACATCTATTAATTAGATCAGGGTACTGAAATGTATTTTCCCTTCTTATGATCTCTTTATGAAATGGAGGATAATTCACTTTTTTTATACCTCATATCCAAACTGAGAAATTGATAAAAACATGAGAAATTGAAGATTTTTTTTTTTTTTTTTTTTTTTTATAAATTCTGAAGTGTTTTTAGATGTATGTTTGGGAATAATAGTAAAAATCATCTAACTTTGGAGGGATTTTAACTCGCCAAACATCACGTCCTAGCTAGCTCAGGAGAAAGTAGACTTGTCCGAAGCAAATAGTTCAAGACTTCAGGCTCTATATAAAGGCGTGCTCAAACATGAGTTGCGCAGAATTCTAAAAACTACTCTATATTTGTAAGAATCTTGTTCTCAAAGATCAAGCTGTGACGTTCGTGAAGGGTAGGAGTATCTTTCATAACATCTCCCTGACTCAAGAAATGTTACTTTCTTTACATAAAAGAGTGAGGGGAGGAAATGCCCTGATAAAAATTGATATGAGTAAGGCGTATGATAGGGTGGATTGGGGGTTTTTGATGCATGTGCTTCGGGGTCTTGGCTTTCCTGAAGGCTTTTGTAAGTTGATATATAACTGTATAGCAACGCCATGGTTCTCAATGATGATGAACGATACGTATAAGGGGTTCTTTAAATCTAAAAGAGGACTTCGGCAAGGGGACCCATTGTCCCCGTACCTGTTTATTGTGATGCAGGGAGTGTTGTCTCGTTTGATAAACTGGAAGGTGGCTGAGAGGAAGATTGGGTTATTCTCTCATCCTCCTAATGCTCTGAGTGTATCTTACCTGCTTTATGCTGATGATGTAGTGGTGTTTGCAAATGCCTCAAAAGGGTCACTTCGGAACCTATTGGACATTATAAAACTGTATGAGAAATGGTCTGGCCAGCTGGTTAATTACAATAAGTTAGCTATATTTGTTTCAAAAAAATTGCCTCTAAGCCGGTCAAGGGAGATTCAGAATGAGACAGGATTCTCGGAAGGTAGTTTTCCTTTTACTTATTTGGGGGCTCCGATCGTTGATGGTCGTTTGAAAATTTCTCATTTTGATCCTTTAATTGAGAGAGTCTCAAAGAGGTTGGCAGGATGGAAGAATAGGTTGTTGTCGCAAGGTGGTAGATTAATTTTGCTGAAGCATGTTCTTACCAGTATGCCAATTCACCTATTATCAATTCTTAAATTGCCGAAAGCTGTGATTAAAAGGTTACACTCAAATTTTACTTCTTTTTTCTGGGGTTCTCAGGGCAGCAAGAGTAAGCGAAGTTGGAGATCATGGAAGAAATTGTGTGTGCCGGTGGAGGAGGGAGGGATAGGAGTGCGGGATATAGGTGAAGTCCATCGGTCCCTTTTTATGAAATTTGGTTGGCAAATGCTGCACCATGACTCTTTATGGGCGAAATGTTTTCGGGCAAAATATGCAAAGAATAGTCACATCGTCTTGAAGTTAGAGTGCAAGGCAGGCTCTATGTTTTGGAAAAGAATCATTGAGGTGATTCCTGTTTTATTGCAGAATTCTAAATGGAAAGTTAGAGAAGGAAATTTGTCATTATGGTATGATAAATTCATGGGTGATAGTGCGCTATTTGAAAAGGTAAATGGGGTGGAGGACCCTTTAATCCAAGTGAAAGATTTAATGATTAGTGATGGTTGGGATGTGGAAAGATTACAGAGCATGATTGGGGAAAGGTTGGCCAGGGAGGTGATGGAAGCTGTGGGGCGGTTAAAGGATGGCAAAGATATGCTAGTATGGCTTCCAGATAAGCATGAAATTTTTTCATCTAGATTGGCATGGGAGTTAGTCCGACGGAGAGGGCAGCAGTTTGGATGGGCAAAATGGGTATGGAATAAATGGCTTCCATCTAAGATAGCTTTGTGTATGTGGCAAGCATCTTTTAATTGTTTATCTGTGGATGTGCAGGCTCGGAAAGTAGGTATACAAATGGCGTCCTGCTGTAGCTGTTGTGAAGAGAGACAAGAGGAGGACCTGGATCACATTTTAAATAGGGGAGAATTTGCTCAAGGGATCTGGAGGAAAGCTTCAGTGGAGACTGGCATTCCTTTTGACCAACGTCTGAGTTGGCGTGCGAGAGTTAAAGCTTGGTTTGATCGGGCTTCAAAACTTTCTCAATTGGGCGTTACCATGGGATTAATTCCTTCCATTATTGTATGGAGATTATGGAAACGTAGGTGCTTAGACCGGATGGAAAACAAGCTGGAGAGTACCTGCACTGTGTGGAATTCAATAATATACTGAATCCGATTGTTGGCTGGTAATATGGCAAAAATTGGAAGGCTATCGATGGCTGACAAAGTAATCTTGGCCCATTTGGATATTCAGATGGTGTTGCCGAGTTGTAGAGTGCTGAAGGTGGTTAGATGGGTCATGCCGATTCCAGGTCGCTTCAAGTTGAATGTAGATGGAAGTAGTTTGGGGAATCTAGGGCCTGGTGGAGGAGGTGGGGTGCTTCACGATAGTGATGGAAGGTTCATTTTTGCATTCTCAAAGTCCTTTGGGCTTTGTTCAAACACCGAAGCTGAGTTGAGGGCGGTGCTAGAAGGGGTGAATTGGTGCAAACAGTTGGGTTTTTTGAACATAGACATTGAATGTGATTCAATGGTGGTGGTGTCATGGATTTTGTCTAAAGTTTGTACAGTGTGGTACCTTAGGGATTTTTGGGATAAATTGATGTTATTGCTTGATGATTTTGGTTTCTGTATTAACCATTGTTTTAGGGAGGGAAACAAGGTGGTGGACTTTTTAGCACGTAGAGGTGCTGAGGGGGAAAATACATTGTATAGAGAAGTAGACCAGCTGGAACGGGAGGTTAGAGGTTTGTATAGGTTGGATAAAATGGGTATGGCCTCTATTCGGTATAAATAGAGTGGGTTTGGTTCCTAGATATGGTTTTACTGGTCTGGTGTTTGGGAATTTTTGTTAGTCCCAAGTGTTTTGTTGTTTATGGTATTCCTCCGCTACAAGTGAGGATTATTAATATGATTGGGTCTTTCTTTTAAAAATAAAATAAAAAATAAAAAAGTCTCTTCATTCATCAGTTCTAAAACTATATATATATTTCCTCAAATGTCCTTATCGTTTTGTTTGTTTTCTTACGTTATTGTATCACACACACACATAGAAAACTCTGGTAAACAAAAACCCAACCCAATATTGGACCCAAACAAAATATTTCAAAGTCAATTTGAATATTAAATTATAAAGGTAGTCCAGGTTTCGAGAATTTGTAAAAAGTTGTAAGAAAAATAAGAAGAAAAAATTGGGAGAGAAAGAGGTAGCCCATATGACTCAAACTATAAGTGCCCATGTGATTTCCATCACACTAATCAATGGTAAAGTGTAACCACAGTAATATGTGTATTTTATGAGAACTTTTTATAAATCTAATACTTCGATTCTCCATAACGAAATATCTATACATAGTCAACTTCCACCGATAGGTCTCGTTCCTTATTCTTCCTTGCTTTCCAGACCATGCTTCAACCCACCACACATCACATACATATTCTTAATTTTGATTTTTGACCATTTTTTTTCACCTCGCCCTACACTTGCATGCAGCTTTTGTGATGGGATTGTGGAGGTTCTATGCTGGCGACGAGAGATTTTCTAGCTCAACTCTCACTGTTTTGATCAGTTGTTATGGTTGCTATATATGTGCCTTCAAGAAACAAAGAAAGGCTGCAGTACCTCCATTGCCGCCAGGTCCCCATGACTTGCCAATAGTCGGGTACCTTCCGTTTGTAGGTACAGAAATTCATACAAAGTTTGAGCAACTGTATAGGATCTATGGCCCCATCTATAAGGTTTCGCTTGCAAATAAATTGTGCATTGTGATTAGCTCACCCTCGCTAGTTAAAGAAGTTGTTCGTGAGCAAGACGCAATATTTTCCAACCATGACGCTAACATAGCTGCACGTGCTGTCACATACGGGGCAACCGATATTGCTTTTTCCCCGAATGGTGCTGACTGGAAGATGTTGTGGAAGATGTTTGTAAGAGAGATGCTAAGTCCAGCAAATCTTGATAGTACCTTCACTTTACGAAGAGAAGAGGTAAGGAACACCTATAGATGTAGGGGAACTGGCGTTTGTAACAGTGATGAATGCCATCATGAACATGTTGTGGGGTGGCACGCTACATGGAGAGGAAAGGGCTAAGTTTGGAGTAGAGTTTAAGCATGTCTTTGGGGAATTGTTTATCATTCTCGAAAAACCAAATGTTTCGGAACTTTTCCCGACTTTAGCAAGTTTGGATTTACAAGGGATCGGAAGAAAAGCAAAGAGGATTTTCCAAACCATTGACAGAGTACTTGATTATGCCATTAACAAACAGATCAAGAGTTTGGCCAAGGCCAAAGAAGATGGAACGACAAAGACAAGACAAAAGGACTTTTGCAAGTTCACTTGGAACTAAGGGAGCAAGACGACGGGGCACCATCAATGAGCATGACCCAACTAAAGGCTATGATTTCGGTATTTAATTATACATGTGTCACTTCTCTACTTATATGTGTCATTAGTTTATAGGGTTGAGTTTTCCATTTATAACTTCAACTAATTCATAGACATCCAAAATTTATTTTTGTTTGTTTGTTTTTGTTTTTCAATTTTCAGCTTAGCTAATCACCTTACTCTTGTTTAAATAGGATATAGTGGTGGCTGGATCCGACACCACAACAACTATGTCAAAATGGGTGATGGCAAGGTTGTTGAAGCATCCAGAGATAATGAGAAAGGTCACTGAAGAATTAACAGAAATCATCGGGTTGGATAACTTAGTTGAAGAATCTCATTTACCCAAATTACATTATTTAGAAGCGGTTATTAAAGAGGCGTTACGTTTGCACACACCTGGTCCTTTCCTATTACTTCGTACTCCAAGTGAATCTAGCATCATTGGAGGGTACCATGTACCCAAAGGTTCTAGTTTTTTCCTGAATGCTTGGTCTATACAAAGGGATCAAAAGTATTGGGACAATCCATTGGAATTTAAATCTGAGAGGTTTCTAAATAATGCTTATGGTAGGTTTGATTATTCGGGCAACAATTTTAGGTATTTTCCATTTGTGTTAGGGAGAAGAATATGCGCAAGGCTTACACTACGAGAGAGGATACTCAAATACATATTGGCTTCATTTTTGCATTCCTACGAGTGGAAATTGCCACAAGGTTCAGAGATAGAATTTTCTGACATTTTTGATGCATTTACCAAGAAGAAGAATCCAATCATTGCAATTCCGACCCCAAGGTTATCCAAGTCTGAGCTGTACAATGCAAGTAATATATTTTATTGCTTTCCATACAGTATCTTTTATAAAGCATTTTTATTCACAATAATTAGGAGGTTTTGATGCTTTTCACTTCCTGTAGTATAGACAATGTAATGATGGTTTCCAAATAATGCCATTTTGCTTGTCTACAAAGAGGCTTATACGTACACTCACATGTATCTAGATTTGCGCAATTATTGGCCTATGAATAAAACCCTGTCTGGCGTAGTTTTATAAAAAACAAATTAGTTTTGTTGGGCATTTTGTATTCTAATGTTCATGTAAATGAAGTCTGGATGATCATCTTTGCCGATTCTGAAACATTGACACAGATAAAGCGTTCTCCATGATTTTTTTTTCCAGTGATTATGCCAAAATGCCCATTGCAGTCGACCCATCATGTGTTAGGATATATACCATTAGCAATGGAATTGTTTTACCATAAAGCAAGACAGCCAAAACTTTGGTTAGTGGTATAAAGAGAGAGCAATAAGAGTAGGGAGTATCATGGGTACTTGGAAACCATCACTACTATCAGAACCTCAGTTCCAAGTCTGCAAGATGCATCTCTTTTCATTCATTAATTATATTTTATTTTGCAAAAATGTAAAACAGGATTTGTTTCTTTCATTAGTTGCCAATAACTTCTTTTACGACAACATCCCACATATTCAGCTCGTCAATGTTAGAGATTGTTGAGAAAATATCAACCACACAGAATAACGTGTGGAATGTGTTATTAATATAGGAACTTCAGAGAGTTCTATTAAGAGACTGTTACAATGGAAGCACTAGTGGAAAACATAACAAAGTCTAATTGAGCATATCTTCTAAACTTGGATGACTTATCACAATCAGATTCTTTATCCTTAACATCCCTCTACAATTCCAACGAAGTGGAAACTACATTAGCTTGGAATGGATTGTTGTAAAGTTTGATGAAGATGGGGGCTTGGTAAAGATATTTGTTAGGAAACAGAAACTTGGTCTCAATCAGTTTCTTGGCAATCGGGTCCCAAAAAAGTGAAAATTAATTTCTACATGCTTTGTACGAGCATAGAAAACTAGATTTGTTGACAAATACGTTGCATGCTCGTATGTTGTCACACTATAAGATAAGGGATTGTGAGAGTTTAATACCAAGTTCTTGGAGTGAGGATTGAAGCCAATGAATTTCAGCTGTTATATTGGCCAATGCCTTATACTCAACCTCAGTGCTCGACCAAGCCACTGTAGCCTGCCTTTTGCAGTTCCATAAAATCGGATTCTATCCTAAGAAAATACAAAATCCTCCAGTTGATCCATCTATCATCACGGGAGCCCACCCAGTCAGCATTCAAAAATGCTTACACTAGGGGAGAGGACACTCAATTAGATCTTGGCTTCAGTTTTGCATTCCTACGAGTGGAAATTGTCACAGGGTTTTATTGATAGAATTTCCTGACACTTTCGGTGCTATTACCAAGAAGAGAAACCAACCACCAAGGTTATCCAAGTCTAAGCCCTATACGGAATAGTACAATGCAAGAAATATACTTTAGTGCTTTCCATACCAGTACCTTGTATGAAGCATTTTTATGCACAATAACTACGGAGGTTTTGATGCTTTTCACTTCCTGTAGTATAGACAATATAATGATGGTTTCCAAATAATGTTGTTTTGCTTATGTACAAAGAGGCTTACACGTACACTCACCTGTATCTAGATTTGCGCAATTATTGGCCTATGAATAAAATCTTACTTTGGCATCTCCTTTTCTTCTTCTTTTTCCCCTGTCTAACGGGGTTTGATAGTAAACAATGGTTTTTGGGCGTTTTGTATTGTAATGTTCATGTAAATGAATTCTGCATGATCCCCTACATCAATTCTGAAACATTGACACAGATAGAGCATTCTATATCTTTTTTTCGTGATTATGCCAAAATGCGCAGTGCATGAGTCCACCAATCATGTGTTAGGATATACATCATGAGCAATGGAACAATTTTTACCATAAAGCAAAACAACCAAAACTCTGGTTAATGGTATAAAGAGAGAGCAATAAGAGTATAGAGTATCATGGCTGCTAGGAAACCTTCTCTATCAGAACCTTAGTTTCAAGTCAGCAGGCTGCACACCATACAAGACTACCTCTTGAGGATCCCAAAAATCTTTGGACTTTGACAAGTGCCTTCTCTCTCTCTTTAAGACGAGTGAGGTATGAGTGCCTTTGAGATCTTCAAAGGTTTAAGTCTCACATCCTATGAGAGTGTAGTTACTTCCGATTTCAGTGTAGTTTCACAATGGCAGCAAACGATCTGGTTAATCATTGGGAGAAGCTCCATTTTTCAAAGGAAGAAAGCTCTTTTTTCCATGTTAAAAAGGAAGATGGGAAGAGCGAAGATAAATGTGGGCAGTACAGTATCGTTGGGAGGGCACTGTGTGAAAAAGCTGTCAAGAATGAAGCTCTCAGGATTACCATGTCTCAACTGTGGAGGCTGGAAGGATGGGTTAGCTTCAAAGAACTTGGTGACCAATGTTTTCTAATTGAATTCCAGTTTCTGGCAGACAAAGAAAAAGTTCTCAGTGGACGGCCTTGGTGTTTTGATCGAAGCCTTCTTACTTTTCTAGAGGTGGATGAAATGGTGTCCATTAATGCCCTGCAGTTTAGATACGAACCCTTATGGGTTCAACAGCATAATCTTCCTCTAGCCACCATGACAGAAGACTTCGGGTTACAATTTGCACCCTCAATTGGCCATGTCATCAGAGTAGCAGCAGATGCAGATGGATGTGCATGGGGAAGATGCCTTTGCGTGAGGGTCGTTATTGCCCTCCACAAACCACTACTGAGAGGAAAATAGCTCATGTTTGGTGAACAAAAACACTGAATTCAATTCAAATACGAAAGACTTCAAAACTTTTGTTTTCAATGTGGAGTGTTGTTTCATAAGGGAAAAAGCTGCACCAGACCACACCATGACCAACAATCGTTTAAGTAGGAAACACAACAATTTGGACCCTGGCTTTGAGGTCAATCCAGAAACACCAGCATCTTTGATGGGCGTAAGTACGGTGGCTCAAAGGGTGCCAGCCACCACCACGGGTCGCAACAAGGAGCCAAGAGAATAGGTCTCAGGGAGGAATCAACTCTAATAAGTCAATACTTAAGTCCGGATCTCTCGGCAAATTTACAGGAGCAAACTGCAGAGGAAGTATGGGCAGAAGTACCTCAAGGTGGTCAAGGTCAGCAACCTACAGAGGTAATCTCGAAAACAGATATCTTCACAAGCCTATCTGTAGGGACACCCCTCATAGTAAATAATGAGAGTCAACTCTCTAATACCAAGTCCACACAAAACTTACTTGCAGTGCTCTCCTTCATGTTTGAGCAAGGGGCCCAGCACACACTAAGGGATTGTAGGAAAATGGAGCTAAATCCTGCACTCGTACTATATGCACAAGCTGGTCCACCAACCCCATTGGTGCCCCCAGTAGTAAACCATAAGGTTTTGGAAAGGAGTGAGGTGGCACCACCTGAGTTTTACACTGACTTAATTCTGGATGAGATATCACAATTAAAGCAGACAAATAGTATACAAGATATGAAAGCAACATAAACCTGTTCTGAACATAAGTATGGCTAATACCAGAAAATGGAAAAGAATTGCTCAAGAAAAGGACTCTTAAATAACAGATAGGGAAGAAAAGACTTTGATAGACACCTCTAATATTCCTCTGAGATCCAACTACAGGAGGGGATGTAAAAGGAGCAACATAGTTTGGGAACCCGATTCAAAAAGATCCAAGAAATATGATGGTAATAAGGAGAACCAATTCACATTGGCAGAGGCTGGTTCCCAGCCCTGCCATCATCAATGAACATCTTAGTTTGGAACTACTGAGGGCTTGAGAACCCTCGAACAGTTAGCATCCTTAGAAATTTAACTAAGGAAAAGTCCCCCAAACTAGTTTTCCTTATGGAAACTAAGTGTAATAACAAAAGAATGGAAGAGGTCAAGAGGAGTTTAAAGATGGAAGGATGTTTTGGTGTGGACAGTGTGGGACTGAGTGGCGGCATTGCACTATTATGGAAAGACCAATGGCATGTTAATGTTATCAATTACACTTGATGGCATATCAGTGCTTTGGTGAAAGAGGAAGACAATGGACCTACTTGGCAGTTCACAGGATTCTATGGTCACCCAATCACTGCCAAAAGAAGCAGCAGTTGACAATTACTCAAAATGCTAAAACCCTCACCCCCCATGGCCTGGTTGTGTGTTGGGGACTTCAATGAAATACTACATAGAAAGGAAAAATAGGGTGCATCCAGTAGACCATACAAACAAATTGAGGCTTTCAGGCAGGTGGTTGATACTTGTGGTCTTACTGATCTTCCTTCATAGGGACAACTCTACACATGGGCAAATAACATAAGTGGTAGGGACTTTCCAAAGAAATGATTGATAGAGCCTTTGCTAACAAGGAATGGAATGCCCTCTTTTATTTTGCCACATGTACAGTCTTAGCAGCAATCAAGTCTGATCACTCCCCCTTTCATATACAAAAACAAACCCCAGCACATGGTGGAGTTAGGAGAGGGACATGTTTTAGATATGAGGTGGCCTGGGAGCTCAGGGAAGAATGCAAGCAAATTGTAGAGGAGAATTGGAGAAAGGTTAAGGGTGGTCAACCATTGGTGTCAAAAAGGTTTGCAGATCTGGAAGCAGAAGAGTAAACAACAAAGTCAAAGGGAAGATACACAGAGGCTGGCCAAGATTAGTCATCTCCAACAATTTGGTATTGGACACCACCTGACACATATGAATCAACTACAACAGAAAACTGAATTGTCACTTGTAGAGAAATACTTAAAATGGAGGCAGAGAGCAAACAACATTGGTTCAAGAATGGGGATAGAAACACTCATTTCTTCCACTTGCAGGCTAGCCAAAGAAGAAAAACTAATACAATAAGGAGTGTAGAGGACTCATATGGGAGGGTTGCTACTGAGCAGAAGCAAATTGGTGATGTTTTCATAGGTTTTTTGTTAGCCCTTTTCAATACATCCAACCCTATTAACCATGAAGAATGTGTGAATGATATGGAGACCACTTTGTCTGAGGAGATGAAAATTGGCTCATGAATCCTTTTACCCGAGAGGAAATTACAAAAGTTGTGTTCTAGACGAATCCTTTAGGATCCCCTGTTCCTGATGGATTCCTAGCTCAATTCTACCAAAAACACTGGGAGGTGGTTGGTGAAGAAGTCTCTAACTATGCCTCTCAGGTCCTTAATGATCATGGTTCCCTAACCAAGGTAAATGACACTTTTATAAAACACCCCAAGAGAGTAGCTGAATACAGACCTATAAGCTTGTGTAATGTTTTATATAAAATAGTCTCCAAAACTCTTGCTAAGAGACTGAAACCCATTCTCCCCAAGCTAAAGCTAATCTCACTGAACAAAAGTGCATTTGTACCTGGTAGGCTCATCACAGACAACACTCTTGTGGCATATGTGGTCCTCCACTCTATGAATTCAAGGATGAAAGGGAAAAGAGGCTTCATGGCACTCAAGTTGGATATGAGCAAGGCATATGATAGGGTAGAATGGAGCTTTGTAGCTGCTGTTATAACCAGAATGCACTTCTCTGCACTAGATTAACCTCATTCAAAGATGCCTCAATTCTATGTCATATTCCATCCTTGTTAATGGGGAACCTCAACAGATTTTTATACCTTCAAGGGGCATCAGACAAGGAGACCCTATCTCTCCTTACATCTTTATTCTATGTGTTGAAGCCTTGACATCCCTCCTAGATAGAGCTGAGAGGTGTGGTGATCTAACACCTGTACCAATTGGAAGAGGTCCTGTCACAGCAAACCACCTCCTTTTTGCATACGATAGCCTCCTTTTTTGCCATGCTAAACCAGTGGAACTTAAGTGTATACTCAATATACTGGACAGGTATGAGAAGGCCTCGGGCCAGGTCCTAAACAAAGAAAAATCCTCAGTTTTCTTTAGTAAAAACACCAAGAAAGAAGCTCAACAACAGATTTTGGAACTAATTGGGGTCAAGTCTTCTAGGACCTTTGAAAAGTATTTGGGGCTTCCTGCTTTAGTAGGTAGATAAAAAATCTCTGCCTTTCACTCCCTCATTGATAGAATTTGGTCACGGGTAGCAAGTTGGAAAACAAAGCTACTATCTGCAGCAGGCAAAGAAACCTTACTGAAAGTTGTCCTCCAAGCAATACCTATCTATGCAATGGGTATGTTCTTATTACCATCTTCCATCATCTGTAAACTAAACCAAATGCTCAAAAAAATTTGGTGGGGGTATAATGAAGCAAACTGTAAGATCCAGTGGGTCAACTGAGACCAGCTTAGTAATTCCAAAGAATTAGGAGGTCTCGGGTTCAGACACTTCAGGACCTTCAACCTAGTTTTGCTTTCTAAACAAGGGTGGAGGATCTTGCAGAGCCCAACCTCATTGGTGGCCAGAGTTTTCAAAAAAAAATATTTCAACCAAATGGGTTTACTAAATGCAAAGCTGGGATCAGGACCTTCCTTTACTTGGAGAACTAATCATGCAGGACTAAACCTGATCAAGAAAGGTCACTTGTGGAGGATTGGAAATGGGGCCAATGTAAAAATTTGGAAAGACAGTTGGATACCATGCTTCAACTCAGGCAAGGTGGTGACATCTCGAGCTACTAATTGCAGGTGTGAAACAGTCAAGGATCTCATATACCCCCAACTTAAAACATGGAAGGAACCTCTCTTTCATGAATTTTTCTCTCAACAGGAGATCGAAGCTATCAAAGCCATACCAATTAACTTGGGTGGGAGGGAAGACAGGATGGTCTAGCCATGGACCAAAAATGGTCTCTTCACTGTCAGAAGTGATTACCATCTCAGCAGGGAAATGGAACAGCAAATGGTTGGGGATACATCAAGAAAGGCCAAGAATAAAATGATATGGAAAACCCTCTGGAAACTAGAGATTTCACTTGCTACAAGGATGTTCATCTGGAGAGCATGCAATGAAGCACTTCCTACATTAGCTAACCTGAAAAGGAGGAAGATCATGCACAACAATGATTGCCTAATCTACAAGCAAGGGCCTGAAACTTTAGGACACGTATTATGGGGGTGTGCTGCATCTCAGGATGTGTGGAACCAAGGTTGTAAAAAAGTGCAAAAGATGTCCCTACAAGATGATATGTTTTTTGTAATATGGTTAGCTCTAGTGGAACTATTGGAAGTTACAGAACTTGAGGAGGCTGCTAAAATACTAAGAAGAATCTAGACAAGAAGATATGATTTCCTTCATGAAAAACCCTTCAAACATCCTGCTATGGGCTACCAACAAGCAACTAAAAAGCTATCATCCTATAAGGAAGCAGTAAAAGCCCCTCGGGTACTGATAGCAAAGCCACCTAATGTAATTCCAAAGTGGTCAAAACCGGAGGAGAACTCTTTAAAATTGAACTGGGATGCATCAGTTAGGACTGAAGAAGGGAGAATTGGCATTGGTGTGATCATTAGAGATCATCAAGGCCAAGTTTTTGGTGCCCTTCAAGCCAACAGACGCCTCAGAGGAATCCCTTTTGATGCTGAGGCCTATGGACTCCTCATTGCAGCAACTTTCTGTAAG
Organism: Pterocarya stenoptera; assembly: GCA_003123785.1. Classification (NCBI taxonomy): domain Eukaryota; kingdom Viridiplantae; phylum Streptophyta; class Magnoliopsida; order Fagales; family Juglandaceae; genus Pterocarya; species Pterocarya stenoptera. Next base: position 142,138 of record QEOT01004974.1, read on the forward strand.
GCAATTGGACTAAACCATATATGCTTGGAGGGAGACTCAAAACAAGTTGTAGACCTCTTGCTGAAGCCCGAGTCAAATTGGAGCATGGGAGGTTGCCTTATAGCAGATGCATGACAGATTCTACTCTCTTGCACCACCTGGACAGTTTCACATGTACGTCGAGAATCAAACATGGCAGCCCACCAACTTGCTAAATTTTCCTTTGAAAGATTGGAAGATATATATGACATTGAACAATGCCCTTGCTGTATAATGTCTATTGTTGAAAATGAAATGTTGTAGCTAAACAATGTGTTTAAACGATGCCCTTACCATGTTGTTAGTGGTCATTAGACTTTGTTGTAAGCTTTTTCTTTGATTCTAATGAGATCAGTAACTTCTCTTTCAAAAAAAAAAAGTCAGTAGGTTGCGCTGCGCTCTCTTTTCATCCATTAATCCGCATGTTGAGTTTCATGGACGCCTACTCAGGTTATAACCAAATACGGATGTACCCAGCAGACGAAGAAAAAACCTCATTCATAACAGACCGGGGATTGTAGTGCTACCAGGTTATGCCATTTGGTTTGAAGAATGCAGGGGCGACATATCAAAGGCTAGTGAATCGGATGTTCAAGGAGCAGATTGGGAAATCCATGGAAGTCTACGTAGACGACCTTTTGGTGAAGAGTAAAGAGTCCACCCAACACCTGGGCGATCTGAGGACGGCGTTCGAAATTCTACGCCATTACAAGATGAGATTGAACCTCGCGAAGTGCACTTTCGGGGTAGGGTCGGGGAAGTTTTTGGGTTACATTGTATCTGAAAGAGGAATTGAGGCCTCTCCAGAAAAGATAGCTGCCATACTCAACATGAAACCACCCAAGAACCTGAATGAAACCCAGCAGTTGGCGGGCAGGGTAGCCGCCCTAGGGAGATTCATCGCTTGATCAACAGACAGGTGCCTCCCCTTCTTCCAAGTATTGCGGAAGGCGCACCCTTAGAACAAAGAATGCAATGAGGCGTTTGAGAAGTTAAAGTAGGACTTGACCAGCCCGCCACTTTTGAAACAACCGCAGAAAGGCGACGTGCTTCACACCTACCTAGCAGTTTCCCCAAACGCTGTGTCTGCCGTCCTGGTAAAGGAGGAAGGGACAACTCAGCACCCAGTGTACTACACTAGTAGGGCCCTTAGGGGAACCGAGGTAAGATACCCGAAGATCGAGTTGCTAGCCTTTGCCCTGCTGACGGCGGCTAGAAAACTCTGCCCATATTTCCAAGCACACACTATAAAGGTACTTACAGAGGCCCCACTAGCAAAAACTTTGAAGAAACCGGACAGTTTGGGAAGATTGATTGGGTGGTCAATAGAATTAAGCGAGTTTGACTTAAAGTTTGAACCTAGAAAGGTGGTTAAAGGACACGTTCTAGCCGACTTTATAGCAGAATTCTCAAGGTTCCCTCAGGAAGACACAGTAGTCCCAGCAGGAAAGTCGTGGGTACTTTATGTCGACGGTTCATCTTGTAAGGCAGGCGAGGGCCTGGGGATACACCTAGTAGATCCCGATGGTAGGAAGTTGCACCATATGGCAACGTTGACTTTCGAAGTAACAAATAACGAAGCAGAATATGAAGCACTCGTAGCAGAGCTTTTCCTAGCTGCCGAGATAGGGGCAACTGAGGTGGAAGTCAAGTCGGACTCTCAAGTGGTTGTGAATCAAGTATTAGGCTTGTATACAACAAAAGGGAAAAAATTGAAGAAGTATCTCGAGCGTGTGTGGGAAGCACGAGACCTCCTCTCGTATTTCAGTATAACTCAGATCCCCAGGGTGGAAAATGAAGTGGCGGATAGATTGACCAGGGCGGCATCAGGCATGGAAGAAGCCCCCCTTCATGGCAAATAGAATACAGAGGCATCGAAATCCCAGCCATCGGGGTGGAGGTAGGCGTGTTGAGTACCAACACCCCTGAATGGGCAAGCGAGGTGGTTAGCTATCTAGATGAGGGAAAGCTACCAGATACGAAGGAAGAGGCCAGAAGAGTAAGAAGGAAGGCGGCAAGGTTCCTGCTCATTGACGGAGTCCTTTATAAAAGGGGCTTCTCAGGCCCCATTACTGCGATGCATTTCCAACCAAGAAGCTCAGTATGTCTTGGTGGAAATACACGAAGGAATATGTGAAAACCATTCAAGTGGAAAGGCTTTGGCGAGGAAGGCAATAAGGGTGGGATACTACTGGCCTAACGCATTAAGGGATGCTCAAGCATTCAGTAGAAAGTGCGCGAAATGCCAAGCACACGCACCAATACAGCATGCCCCTTTAAAGGGCTGACATCCATGACCGCGCCTTCACCCTTTGCCCAGTGGGGCGAAGACCTTGTTGGGCCTTTCCTGCCAGGAAGAGGCGGGGTGAAGTTCATGGTTGTTGCTGTAGATTATTTCACAAAGTGGGCTAAAGCAGAGCCACTGGCGTCCATAACAAGCAGGACTGTGACAAAGTTTCTATGGAAAAACGTTATTTGCAAGTTCGGGAGCGTAGGTCCTCAGACCACACCTTCCCTTAAACACCAAAGACAAGCCTTAGCAGCTTGTGGTACCAAGTATAAACAGGGCGTGTAGGTCCTCAGACCACGCTTTCCCTTAAATACCAAAGACAAGCCTTAGCAGCTTGTGGTGTCAAGTATAAAAAGGGCGCGTAGGTCCTCATCTTAAACACCAAAGATAAGCCTTAGCTACTTGTGGTGCCGAGCATATAGGGGCGCGGAGGTCATCGAAACCACGCCGCCCCTCCTACAAAACTCTAGCAACCGAAAGCTAAAAGCATAAAAAGTCCAAGTAAATCAAGAAATATACGGCAAAACATTAGTAAAAAATGTGTCATTACAAATCTCGAAGAACACCAAAAGTCAAAGATGTGTGTCATTACAAATCTTGGAACGCGCCAAAGGTCCAACACTAAACAAAGTATACATCAAGAGCAAAAAAAATAAATACAAGGAAAGATAAAAAGAGGCAGGGGGTTATGGAGCATCTTTAGGTGGCGGCAGAGAGGGAGTCCCTACAAAGGCGTCAGGCATTTCTTTCCGCCCGAATCTATCAGCCCGACGACGGCTATTCTCCTCAGGCACAAATAACTCCTTGTCCAAATTCACAAGGTCCATGGAGGGATTGGTCAAAAGGCGGGGTCTGAGCCTTAGAATGCCCGCGCCATAACCATAACCGAAAGCACGGTTCCTGGTATCAGGCGCACAAGCCAATTGATCGCGCAAGCATTCAATTTCGGCCGGGGCTTTAGCAAGATCTTTTCTTTTACGGAATAGGCGTTGGTCCTAGGCCTCCGCTTGTAGCATGGCTTTCCTGAGCTCTTCATCCACGTCCTTTTGATCTTCTTTATACTTGCTGTGACGCTCCTCAAGCTCTTACAGATTTCCCTGCGCCTTAGAAAGATCTAGGGCGGCAAGACGGGCCTTCTCCGTTGCAGCCGCCAACTGGTGAGATAGCTCCCTAACTTGCTCTTGCGAACAAGTTAGCTCTTGGCTAGCTGAATCCCGATCCTTGGTAAGGGCGAGAAGTTCGGACTTGAGGGCGGACAAGTCAGCCTCAGATTTTTGCCGATCGGAGAGCTGGGACCTCGCTAAGTCCCTCTAAGATTGAAGGAACTGCAGGGCGTGAGCATCCCTTTCCTTAGCTATTTGAGCAAGGTGATCAGATTCGCGAAGACGATGAAGTTCTTCCTCACGAATCTCCAAATCGCCTCGGAGCAAGTGGGAATGGCCCTCTGACTGCTCCAACTGCGCTTCAAGCTCCTTCACCCTTTTTGACAGGGCGTCCAGCTTGGCCCTGTCTGCCTGCCATTCCCTTGCAGAAAGCTCTACGGCTTAACACGTCTTCAGCCGCTCAAGGACTTCTTCTTCTAGGTGAGCACTGTCTGCCACAATCTGTGCCGCCAGGTCATTAATCCCCTGCAAAGGAAAAGGAGAACACCTAGGTCAAAGCCACTCGAAAAGAAAAAAGAGAAAAAGGGAAACACTCTAAACAGTACCTTCGAAAATCAATCTTTTAAATGATTGGCCATCTGAGTAACAGCTTCAGTCTGGGTGTTGGCCGAAGAAGAAGAGGCCTCACCACTGGCTGCACGATCAAACTCAACTAAGGGGACCATTGCAAGTCCTAAATCCGCCCCCTCCTTAGACTGACTCTCAAGGCAGATAATTGGTATAGGAGGCTGGGACCGAGGTAAATCGTCTTCGACCGGGCGAGCAGCTTCTGGCTGACAATTGCCCCCTTCCGTTTTTAGGACGGAGTCAATCTTATCCCCAAGGGATGGGGAAAAATGAGAAGGGATGGAAGGCCCCTCGCCACTCCCAGCTGGCGTAGGGGTACATCCCCCAGATACAGTGGCGGGCGGGGTCTCAGGAGGTACTTCAGCAACCCCCACCTCAGCACAAGCAGCCTCATGATAGGGAGGCGAAAGCTCAGCAGCATCAATCCCTTTTGACCCTAGGGTATCCAAGTCCTCGCCTACCTTTGGGCCTATAATACCCTCAAGGTTTAGGGCGGCGGCTACTTCGGCGTCTAGCTCACCTCCCCTCACCTGACTTTCCACCACAGGGAACTCAAAAATAGGAGAGATCGATAGTGGATGTGCCGGTGAGGGAGGATTAACCTGAAAAGTATCGGCCAAATCAAAGAGGGTCATGCTAGCCAAACTCTCAACATCTAGCAAACTGAAAGTCTGCGGCTTCGCAGAAGAGTTGCAAGGTGATGGACGGACCGCAACTCTTGGCGGGGAGGGCCTCTGAGCCTGGGCGCCCCCCAAACGCACAATAGTTTCATCCTACTGCTGAATGGGCGAGTGTACCTGGGCGCCCTCCAGTGATGCCGTAGCCCCTGTGAGAGTGGGCGTTTGAACCAAGGCGCCCTTTGAAGTCACCATGGCTTTCTTTCGCAGAGGTGATGAGCGAGGGGAGCCTTCAAGATGAGCCCTTTTTTGGCTTGCGCCATCATTCATCCGTTTGCTCCTCACCTCTCTTCTCTCCTCGCCATCTTTCTTCTTGGATCTTTTCTTGGCCTTCGTAACCCTTTCTTGCTCAGGGCGGCTATCTTCTTTCTGCCCAACAGAAGGTTTTGTCTACTCAAAAGGTTTCTTGATAAGAGCAGGAATTAACTCCGAAATCATGAACTTGCTCCCGTCAACTTGAGAACGGTCGGGAGTCATCAAGAAACGGTCCATATTCTCTGACGTCAACAGGAGATCGGACCACACGTCGTCTTTGTGGGCCTCAGCCCAGGAACGAATAATCTCAATGCAGGACTTCTCCTGGCATGATAAGGCCGGCATGGTCGCCCACACAGTCTTGTCCTCAGGAATAGGGGGCCAAATCGCCCTTACAGGAAAATCTTGGATACGGGCCTCCCCGATTGGAAAATTCCAGCCCGTACCAGTGATAAAGAAAAATTTTGTATTCCAAGCCTTGGCGTTGGAATGGCGGCCCTCAAAACAAGCCAAAGCAGGTCACCGCTCCTTCTTAAGGAAGCTAGCAATATTGCCTTTGGTGGACCGCACACTATAAAAGCCAGAAACTCCCGAGCAGTTAAGTCGGGGTAAACGTCTCTAAGTGGCTCCAGGACCATGCGGTAAACAATACAAGCGCAAAGAAAGGTTCGAAAAGAGTGAGGATGGAGTTGGGCGGGGGCCAACTCAAGTAAATCCAGGATGTCACGAAGAGGATGGCAGAAAGGAAGTCTCAAACTGTGAGAAAACATGGCGAGGCACAGAGCAGTCTTACCGGAATAACCCTTATTGTCACAGCACCCCTTCGAGGGGATCAATATGTTGGCATTTTCATGAATGCTGAGATCCACCCGAAGCCCTTCAAGATTTTTCTCCCGAAGAGCGGAACGCCATCAGTAGCCTTCAAAGACTGTGCACTTCGGGACAAAGAAAGGTGGGTTGGAGGAACCGCCTTGGTCAGCCATTGAAGTTGAAAGAAAGAAGATGCAAGAAAGCAAGGGAAATGAAGCAAGAAGAGTAGCGAGAATAAGAAAGAAAGCACGGACGTAAAGAACGCAGAGAGGAGCAAGCGAAATGAGAAATGAAGAGAACAAAAGAGGAGGTATTTAAAGAAAAGCAAGTGCAAGATGCCAACAGTCATAAGCATCATGACCTGACGCTAAGGGCAGGAAGTAACCGTCATACGAAAACCTTCTCCCATTTCGCCACGTCAGAGGATCTTTATGAAAAAGAAGGAAAAGAGAGGGAAATGGCGCAAGGGACAAAATGTGAAGGGTCGGCTGAGACCCAACTGTGCATAACGGGTTGGGCCTATTCCAGCAGTCAATAGCCATCCTGCGCGCCAAAGTGCATCACACAAGCCCATAATTGAGGGCCCACAGAAAGAATTGCAGCCACTTATGAGGACACAACATTAACAGATATTTAATTCCCCACGCCATGAGGTGAAGAGAATTAGCGGGGTAGCTGGAGGGCCTACAATGATAAACAACCCATTCTCAATAAGCAAGCCCAAACATAAAGAAGGCCTAATATAAAAGGTCATTGATTAAACAAAAGAAGCCGGAGTATCCAGAGCCCGACTAAGTCAAACATACGCATATAACCACTTACGTAAAGATAGGGATCCCATGTAGATACGTGACCAGTTCAGCCATAAGATTACTCCCAAAAAGCTCGGCTTCACGGGCATCAGATAACACATCATAACATGGTTCTATATATACCAGGTAACCTTCAATAGCTGGGGATCTTGATTTGGCTGGATATTTACTGAATTATTTAAAACTCTAAACTGACGTAAGCATCGGACTGTTCCCAGGCGAACCAGGCCGACTTCACTTGGGTCCTTGTGCAAGTTGACGGTGCAGATAGGAAGTGAGACACGTCCTTTACAGATGGTATAAAGTTGTGAATACATATCTTGTTACTAAAGGGATGCTTGGAGAATAAGATGAGATGAGAAATCTCTTAATAGTAGTGAAATAATTTGTGAATAGTTTTGAAATGGTTTGAGTTAAGATGTTTTATGGGGTTTTGAGAAAGGAGAGAGAAAAAATTGAATAAAAATATTATGAGTTGATATCATGAGTTGAGTTTTCTAAGGGGATGCCTGAATTTTCTATTTTTGCTGATTCATGGCGAGGGAATATCATGAGTTGAATTGGAAACCTGAATGCAATAGATGGCTTTGTTATTTGTTACTGTATGGTCATGGAAACCCTTTTTTTTTTCTTTTTCAACTATTAAAGGTAAACGAAGGCACACATAGAACATTACGTAAAATAAGGTTCCTTGATTAGAAAATGGAACCTATATGACTTACATGAGTAGAAGTTCCTTTAGGAAGCTTCACAACAGTGTTGTGCACAGGTTGATATGAGGTGAATAAAGATATTGAGTGGACCATATGATCGGTCACACCGGTATCAATTATCCAATCATGATCAGCAAATTGTTTGGAAGTTTTATGGATGGTGGAAAAGACCGAATGATTAAGAGGAAATTTACTTGAGAGGTGATCAAAAGGAGAGGAGGTAATTATATTTGCTGCCTGATGAGTAGGAGCAGAAGACTCAGGGTTGAGAAGTGCCAAAAGTTGTTGACACTGAATGAGAAAGCATTTAAGGATGAGATAAATTGGAATCATTGGAGACTGCTTGATTAGCAGAAGGAGTTGAGGATTTGGCTTTAAATCGATATCTTGGTGGATATCCATGAAGTTTAAAGCATTTGTCAACAGTGTGACCTTGCAATCCACAATGAGAACATAGAGGTCTGTCCTTCCGAATAGAGGCCTTATTACCAGCAGAAGATTTGCCAACACTGCTTGAAGACAAAGCAGCAGAAGGAATGGAAGGAAGCATGATAGATCCGATGTCTCTGTCTCTCTTCTTGAAGAACAAATGAGAAAAATTTGTTAATCGGAGGGAGAGGATCAATTAACAAAATCTGACCTCGAATATGAGAGTACCAATCATTTAGTCCCGTAAGAAAAAGCATAATGTAATCTTGTTGTTGGAGATCAGATAGAGAGCGTAGAGCACCACAAGAACATGATGGCAATGGCCTGTAATTGACTCACTCATCCAATAATCCTTTCATTTGTGTAAAATATGCACTGGCCATGAGGTGATCTTGTGTAAGAGAAGCAATAGTTTTCTATAATTGGAAGATACGAGGTCCGTTGGCCTGAGAAAATCAATCTTTGAGATCGCACCACATCGCCATTGAAGAGTCTTCATAGATCACACTAGCGGCAATCTTTTTGGATAAAGAATTGAGTAGCCAAGACAAGACCATAGTATTACATCGGATCCAAGAGAAAAACTGAGGAAAAGAATCGGAAGGCTTCAATATGGAGCCATCAACAAAACCGATTTTGTTCTTCGCAATTAACACCATTGACATTGATCCACGCCAGGTATGATAGTTCTCACCATTGAGAACTTGTGTAACGAGCAACGTACCTGGACTGTCACCATGATGAAGGAAGAAAGGACTTGAAGGATCTTCATGAGGAGGAGTAGAATTTGAGGACATAGATGAATCAGACATGATTGTGTTTTGCGGAAAAAATCTTCTGATACCATGTAAAGAACATAAATGGAAAGCAGAGATGGGAAACAGAGATGGAAAAGTGTAATTTGTATTCTGTATATCATCAAAATATTACAAACGTGTCTTTATATACATTTGAATAAAGGTGGGAAAAATAGTAATAAGGTTAAAAATGTATTTTAACTCTAATAGTGGAATCATTAAGCTTTAAGGGTGTAAAGACTTGTAGCTCCACTTCTCTTTAGTTTTGTTATTTTTCATTTCTTTTGGGGGGGGGGGGGGTTTTTT
>QEOT01004974.1:151043-175224 GCA_003123785.1 Pterocarya stenoptera
TTTTTTTTTTTTTTTTTTTTTTTTTTTTTTTTGGGGGGGGGGGGGGGGTCTTATCTTGTATTTTAAAGTTGTCTATAGTTTCTGTAGAATCTTACGGTACAAAGTTTAAAAACATAGCATTAAGTGTACGTTCCTCTTGCCCTATTTTATTTTTGAGAAAACCTTGATGGAATGAGTTCCTGTAATTTGCACTATTTCTTCCTCGTTCATGATTTTGCTAAATTTTAAAACAAGAGACAGCTTTTAACTGTTTTTTATACCTATCAAAAAAATTTTTTTTCTTTTTATGTTTTGTAGTGCTAAAGATCATGTGATTCATGTCATTGTGTTGCTTGATGTTTCAGCTTCAACTCTTGTTGTTACTAGATCCGCTTTTATCAAAAAAAAAAAAAAAAACTCTTGCTGTTACACAAGTTCGCTCGGAAATTTTCTATTTCTGCTGATTCATGGCGAGGGAATATCATGAGTTGAATTCGAAACCTGAATTCCATAGATGGCTTTATTATTTGTTACTGTATGGTCATGGAAACCCTTTTTTTTTTCTTTTTCAACTACTTCTGGTGATTTATATGCATTATGAATAGTAATTATTTTATTTCAGAAATCCTGGTACATGTGGAATCAATTGCATGCTACCTTCCGTTGGACCTTCATGTTTATGTTCAGATGTGAAGCTGTGTGAGGAAGGCATGTTTCTGCATTGGATCCAAATTATTTTTTTGTTTTGGGATATGATTTATTTCCTCATGAGTTTCAAGATTGTTAACTGGGGAAGAAAAAGTCTTTGAAGTTTTAATACCTTAGATATTTGAATTTTTCTGAATATGGTTTATGTTCAAATGAGTTTAACGAATCATATATTTTAACAACATAAGTAGATCCCCGTTCCTGATAAACCACAGCTTGAGGATCATGCTGTTCAAACTATTGCAAACTGCTGTCATGATCTGCAGGTCCTGGACCTCGGCAAAAGCATCATGCTTAGTGACAGATCCCTGTATGCCCTGGCTCATGGTTGTCCTAATCTTTCAAAACTCAACATCAGTGGATGTTCAGTGACGGTTCTCTTGCATATCTGACTAGTTTTTGCCATAAGTTAAAGGTTTTAAATCTTTGTGGATGTGCCAAAGCTGCATCTGACAGTGCATTGCAGGTATAAATGATTTTCTGTAGTGCTAAAGATCATATGATTCATGTCATTGTGTTGCTTGATGTTTCAGTTTCAACTCTTGATGTTACACAAGTTCGCTCGAAAATTTTCTATTTCTACTGATTCATGGCGAGGGAATATCATGAGTTGAATTGGAAACCTGAATGCCACAGATGGCTTTATTATTTGTTATTGTATGGTCATGGAAACCTTTTTCTTTCTTTTTCAACTACTTCTGGTGATTTATTTGCACTATGAATAGTAATTATTTTATTTCAGAACTCCTGGTACATGTGGAATCAATTGCATGCTGCCTTCCGTTGGACCTTCATGTTTATGTTCAGATGTGAAGCTGTGTGAGGAAGGCATGTTTCTGCATTAGATCCAAATTATTTTGTTTTTTTTATTTCTTTCCTCAGGAATTTCAAGATTGTTAACTGGGGAAGAAAAAGTCTTTGAAGTTTTAATACCTTAGATATTTGAGTTTTTCTGAATATGGTTTATGTTCAAATGAGTTTAACCAATCATATATTTTCCTCTTCTTTTACATTGTCTAAAGGTGATAAACCGAGATATATATTTTTTGCAGTTTCTGTTTTACAGTATAGTCCATCAAAAATTGTTAACAACATAAGTAGATCCCGGTTCCTGTGAATACCTTATCTACCAGATGCCATGAACTGGTTTTTCAGGTGCAGCAAGAACATGAACAACTTGTCCTATCTCTTGCTCCAAAGTTCACAAATTTGCAGTCTCTCATATTGCTCCAAGATAAACCACAGCTTGAGGATCATGCTGTTCAAACTATTGCAAACTGCTGTCATGATCTGCAGGTCCTGGACCTCGGCAAAAGCTTCATGCTTAGTGACAGATCCCTGTATGCCCTGGCTCATGGTTGTCCTAATCTTTCAAAACTCAACATCAGTGGGATCTTCAGTGACGGTTCTCTTGCATATCTGACTAGTTTTTGCCATAAGTTAAAGGTTTTAAATCTTTTTGGATGTGTCACAGCTGCATCTGACAGTGCATTGCAGGTATAAATGATTTTCTAAATTCTAATTGTTTCTTTCAACTCAAGTCATAAGAAGTGAGATAATTTAATTATATTTCTTTGATGATATGCAGGCTATTGGATGTTACTGCAGTCAGTTGCAGTCTTTAAATCTAGGATGGTGTGATAATGTAAGTGACGTGGAGTAATGAGTTTGGCATATGAATGCCCTGATCTCAGAACTCTTGATTTGTGCGGCTGTGTTCACATAACAGGTATCTCATATAGAGGGGCAATGAATCTATATTTTTTGTTAAAATGCTAAAACTAGTGGGTTCTGGTGCTAAATTTTACCAAATTATGAGTCCCTTATTTAGATTCAGCGGTTTCATCACCTGCAATTACATGGTTCCTTCTGTATACTTAGTCCAAGATATGCATAATGAATCCATACTTTGTTAAAAAAACTCTGTTCTGGTGCTCAAATTTCATAGTATTATAAGTCCATTATTCAGATATACCAGTAATCCGGACAATTTGCCTCATGGTTCCTTCTGTAGGCTTAGTCCCTTTCTATGAGGATTTGTATTATCATAGGATGTTCCTCAACAATATGACTAATGTATTGGGCAACTGATTTGTTCTCTCTCTCTCTCTCTCTGCCAAAAAACACACACTTGATCTCTGGTCTCTGTTTCAGTATACCAAAAGTAACCTGGTGGATCTTCATCTGCTTCATCAGTTCCAACTAGCAGATGCCATTGCTTACTTGATTAAGATGTTTCATTCCCTCATATGCCAACTAATTGCATGGTCACTGTGTAGTTAGATGCTTAACGTCCCTATATGCTATAGTCATCTTTAACTGTAATGTGTGTTCTTGCTTTCAAATCCTCAGAAGGGAGAAATCGAAACATAGTTCTATTTATACGGCTCTCACTGGAATTCCTTGACATGGTTTGGAGGTGTTGAGAGATGACTATTGTGGGAAGTAAAATTGACAGAGTACAATGAGTTTAAATCCTTGAAGATGTTTTCTGATTCCCATTTTTTCGTTTGACAATGGAAGTCTGTAAATGATTTAGTAGAAGTATGAAACTCAGGAACAATCAAACTAAATGATAGTGTATTAAATCTGAAAAGATGCATAGTTTTAAAAGTTTTTGGCCAACGGGAAGTTTATTTGGCTTGTTATGATCTTAAGGCTCCGTTTGGTTGCAAGATTCAGTTGAGATCAACCCAGTTCAGTCTAATTTTAAGCTGAGTCTAACATCCAAACACACAACTCTCAAATTAGTAAACTCATCTCAACTCAAAACCTCCTTACACGTGGGACTCACAATTTTTTTTCAACTCAAAACATCTTTATACGTAAGACCTACAACCTTTTTCAATTTTCCATAAATAGTATTAAACTCATCTTAACATCCAAACACATCTAAACTCATTTTAGATGAGTCTCATATAACTCACACCACCTGCTCAACTCATTACTATTTATAAAGAATTCAGCTCAGCTCAACATCCAAACACAGTCTAATAGTCTTGACCCATTTATTCTTACAATTCAGATGATAGTGTGATTGCTCTTGCAAACTTCATTTGAGATCCCTTGGGCTGTACTACTGTCAGAATATCACAGACAGCAATGCACTCTGTCCCAAAGCCAAGTGAAGAATGTTGGCGTGAGCTGTTTTGTAATTAATCAAGAGAGATTTTAGGCATTCGAATTCTGTAAACATCCCATAAATAAGGGAGGTTAGCGTGAGTCTAGGAGATGGATTTGTATAGCAAAGATTTGTTCTGTAGGTATTATTCTTAAAATGTATATAACGGAAAAGAATAGAGATGAATGAATAAGAGGAAAGATTGAATTCTTGACATGGTATCAGAGCCAAACCAGATCTGGCTTCCTAAACTGCACCCTATCATCCCTCCATGACGGACTCTGATGACCCGAACATGTCCGGCGACAACTCTAACCTCTCTGATTCTATCCTTGAATTGACTACAAGGATGACCGAGGTTTTGAATAACGCTCGGACTCCGACCCTCACCACTGAAATCTCCGCTGCTCCGATCGGCATTAAGTTGGATGGTTCCAACTATGCACTGTGGTCCCAGGTGGTCGAGATGTATATCTCTGCCAAGGACAAACTGGGGTATATCAACGGCGACTTTCCCCAACCACCGCAAACTGATCCTTCCTTTTGCAAGTGGCGAACTGATAATGCCATTGTTAAAGGCTGGTTAATCACTTCCATGGATCCATCTTTAATTAGCAATTTTATTCGCTTTCCTACGGCAAAAGCGGTTTGGGACTCCATTGCAACCACCTTCTTTGATGGTAGTGATACATCCCAAGTCTATGACCTTCGACGCCGTGTAACACGACTAAAACAAGCTGCGGGCTCGCTGGAAAAATATTACACGGAGTTGCAGGGACTATGGCGTGAAATTGATTTCCGCCGGCCGAATCCTATGGAATGCTCTGTTGATATTCAGCACTATAATCGGATCATCCAGGAAGATCGTGTGTATGTTTTTCTGGATGGTCTTGATGATAGGCTGGATCATATACGTGCTGATGTTTTACAGATAAAGCCATTTCCTACGGTTGAACAAGCATATGCGCATGTTCGACGGGAGGCTCTTCGACAACAGGTTATGACTACCCATGACACAGATGGACTTCAGGGGGCTATCTTGGCTTCAAAAGCTCTCACGTTAAGTTCCTCTGCCCATGGTAAATCTGCCAAGAACCGAAACTCAACTGATGGGAAAAAATGCTCTCATTGCGGCAACCAGAAGCACACACGGGAAAATTGTTTTAAGTTGCATGGTTATCCTGATTGGTGGCATGATCTTCAAGCCCGTAAACGTCCTGATGGAACTGGCATTAGTGGAAGTTCAGGCACCGCTGCTGTTGTTACTGCAGAGCCCTATCTCTCTCTTACACAACCATCTGCAATTTCAACGAATAAAACTCCCCACATGAACGCAGGTATTTCTGGTCTTGCGTTTCTTACCTCCCACAGAGATGTGGATTGCAGTTCATGGCTTCTCGACTCAGGGGCCACAGATCATATGACTTTTGCAGCCTCAGACTTCTCTTATAGTTCTCTTCCGCGACGTACCAGCATAGCTAATGCAAATGGTGTTATTTCACCAGTCACTGGGGCTGGCTCTGTGAATTTATCTCCATCCCTCCATTTATCCAACACGCTACTTGTTCCATCTTTATCCCATAAACTGTTGTCTATAAGTCAGCTTACTGCCGATCTTGGATGTGTTGTGCTTATCTATCCAAATTTTTGTCTTATTCAGGATCTTCTCACCAAGGAAGTGATTGGACGTGGTACTAAGAGGGGGGGATTATATTATGTGGATGACATCAACATCGGCCAGGCAAATAACATGAACAATCTGCATACAAATAAAGAGACACTGCTATGGTTATGGCATCGACGCTTGGGCCATCCATCTTTTCCTTATCTGAAGCATGTTTTACCTGATTTATTTAAGCATTTACAGCCTTCTACTTTGAAATGTGACACTTGTATTTTGGCCAAGAGCCACCGTGCTACTTATCCATTAAGCATGAATAAAAGTGACACTCCATTTGCGTTAATTCACTCTGATGTATGGGGGCCCTCCCCTGTTACCAATATGTCTGGCTTTCGTTGGTTTGTTATTTTTGTGGATGACTATACCCGTATGACATGGCTCTACCTACTGAAACACAAAGATGAGGTTTGTAGTGCCTTTGAAACTTTTCATGCTATGGTTGGTACTCAGTATGGGGCCACCATGAAGGTTCTCCGCTCTGATAATGGCGGTGAATATGTTAATAAACATCTTAAAACTTACTTCACCGAACATGGTTTAATTCATGAAACTTCATGCTCACAAACACCCCAACAGAACGGTGTCGCCGAGAGGAAGAATAGACATGTTCTGGAAACTGCCCGTGCTCTGCTACTCGGTGCCCATATGCCCAAACGGTTCTGGACTGATGCCGTTTCCACTGCTGTTCATCTTCTCAACAGAATGCCCTCCAAGGTATTATTATTTAAGACACCCCTCCAATCTCTTTCCAATCATGTGTCTCTACCTACGGTGCTAATGCTTCCTCCCCGCGTCTTTGGGTGTGTCGCCTATGTGTATCTCCACAAGAACCAGCGTAGTAAACTTGATCCCTGTGCATGTCGGTGTGTGTTTTTGGGCTATGGTGTTCATCAGAAAGGGTACCGTTGCTATGATCCAACCAGCCGCAAACTCTATGTGACGATGGATGTTCAATTCTTGGAGACTGATATGTTTTATTCATCTTCGGCACCTCCTTCTCCTCTTCAGGGGGAGATACATAATGAAGAGGTGAATTGGTCACAACATGAGGCGCCGAATGAGTCTGATTGGTTCAGACATGAGGGGCCGTGTGTGCATGAGGAGCAGAATTCGAATGAGGAACATCAGGAGAATAATGGGCCGAATGATAACTCAGGCGTTGTGAACTGTGAAGCCGAGATATCTAATGCAGAGCATGCAACATCTGAAAACGAGCCTATATCCCCTCCCTCTGAAGTGCCACCCGAATCACCGCTTGAGAATAATCCTGAGGTAAGTACTGTTATTACACCCTTACTTACCGATGATATAGATACTTCTGTGGGATATGTTTTGCCTCCCAGGTACAATCGTGGCAAGCCGCCAAATAGATATTCTCCAGATATGGAAGAACGAAGGTCGAGGTATCCAATTGCTAATTATGTATCCACCAAAGAACTCTCTGAACCTCTGAGGAAGTTTGCACATGAACTCTCCGTATGTCAGATTCCTACCAGTGTTCATGAGGCATTGGCAAATCCAAG
This sequence comes from Pterocarya stenoptera, assembly GCA_003123785.1. Taxonomy (NCBI): domain Eukaryota; kingdom Viridiplantae; phylum Streptophyta; class Magnoliopsida; order Fagales; family Juglandaceae; genus Pterocarya; species Pterocarya stenoptera. The sequence continues at coordinate 158,056 of QEOT01004974.1, forward strand.
ATGGACCCGAGCTATAGAGGAAGAAATGGAGGCACTATTAAAAAATGATACATGGACTCTTGTTCCATTACCTGAAGGAAAACAAACTGTGGGATGCAAATGGGTGTTCTCCATTAAACACAAAGCAGATGGATCTATTGAACGGTACAAAGCAAGACTGGTAGCGAAGGGATATACACAGACTTATGGGGTGGATTATCAAGAGACTTTCTCACCTGTAGCCAAGCTGAATACAGTTAGAGTGTTATTGTCTCTTGCAGCAAATCTTGATTGGCCTTTACATCAATTTGATGTGAAAAATGCTTTTCTCAATGGTGACCTCCAAGAAGAGGTTTATATGGATGTTCCTCCAGGTTATACAGCATCTTCAGAGAATGGAGTGGTGTGTAAATTGCAGCGAGCATTGTATGGATTGAAGCAATCACCACGAGCATGGTTTGGAAGATTTAGCTTGGCGATGAAAAAATATGGCTTCCAACAAAGCAACTCTGACCACACTTTGTTCTTGAAACATCAGTCGAGCAAGGTAACTGCTTTGATAGTTTATGTAGATGACATGATTATTACAGGAGATGATGAAGAAGAAATCTCTCTACTTCAGAAGCAATTAGCGACTGAGTTTGAGATGAAAAATCTGGGAGGACTCAAATATTTCTTGGGAATTGAAGTTGCTAGGTCTAAGCAAGGTATATTTCTCTCCCAAAGGAAATACATTTTAGACTTGCTAACTGAGGTAGGGATGTTGGAGTGTAGACCTGCAGACACCCCCATTGTTCAGAATCACAAACTTGGAGAATACCTAGACCAAGTACCTACAGATAAAGATAGATACCAAAGGTTAGTTGGTAAACTTATTTATCTTTCCCATACCCGTCCAGATATTGCATACGCTGTAAGTGTTGTAAGTCAGTTTATGCATAATCCAAGTAAAAGTCATATGGAAGCAGTGATTCGAATACTCCGATACTTGAAGTCATCTCCAGGCAAGGGGCTTATGTTCTCAAAACATAGCAGTCAGTCAATGGTTTATGGGTATACAGATGCGGATTGGGCAGGTAATATCACTGATAGAAAGTCCATCTCAGGATATTTCACTTTTGTTGGAGGGAATCTTGTAACCTGGAGAAGCAAGAAGCAAAAAGTGGTAGCTTTGTCGAGTGCTGAAGCTGAGTTTAGGGGAATGGCTAAGGGTCTTTGTGAACTTCTTTGGCTAAGAAAGTTACTTACTGAAATCGGGTTTGCTCCTAACTCCGAGATGGATCTCTTGTGTGACAATAAAGCTGCAATTGCCATTTCCCATAATCCCATTCAACATGATCGTACTAAACATGTGGAGGTAGATCGACACTTCATCAAAGAAAATCTTGAGGCAAAAACAATCAGGTTTCCGTTTGTAAAATCCGAGGATCAATTGGCAGATATCCTTACAAAAGCTGTATCAAGCAAGGATCTCTACAACTCACTTGACAAGTTGGGCATGCGAGACCTCTATGCATCAACTTGAGGGGGAGTGTTGGCGTGAGCTGTTTTGTAATTAATCAAGAGAGATTTTAGGCATTCGAATTCTGTAAACATCCCATAAATAAGGGAGGTTAGCGTGAGTCTAGGAGATGGATTTGTATAGCAAAGATTTGTTCTGTAGGTATTATTCTTAAAATGTATATAACGGAAAAGAATAGAGATGAATGAATAAGAGGAAAGATTGAATTCTTGACAAAGAAGACTTCAATGTGGGAATCAATGAAAGAAGTTAATGATGAGGATGGGCTTAGGACTATCAACATCAGCCCCTGCTGTTCAGGCGGTGTGCAATTTATTTCCTGCACTCCACACTTGCTCGGGAAGGCATTCGCTTATCATGAGTGGCTGTCTGAACTTGCATTGTGCCTGTGCACACCGCACAGCCAGCAATGTTGCTCACCCAGCTCATTGAATGAAGGTTTGAGCTAAAAAGTAGTATGTATTTTTGTCAGAACCCAGCTACAACTTTAAAAGTAGTTTTAACTCGTGTTTATGCATGGATATGCTAATTCTGTGTGGGCGTTTCGAGAAGTCTGTTACTAAAAGTTCTGTTGGTTATGGTCCATGGATGGTATAAAGTTGAGAATACTTATCTCGTGACTAAAAGTAGCTGTCATTATGAAGCCTAGTCTAGTTGTTTTTAAGAGGAAATTGATTCTAAAGGCGCACCAAAGGAGAAATTGTCACTTTCTCGGTAGTTGCTACAAAAGTCATGTTTTTGCATGCCTCTTTATTTTTCTCGGACAAAGCTAGATACAGTTTTAGGATGTGTAAGTTCAGTATACTATTTTTTTTTTTTTTAAGTGAAGTCCACCATTTAAAAAAATAATAATTTTTTCATATAAGTCTTAAATTTAATTATTTTTTTAAAATGAGTGCGCAAGACTTGTAAATATCGTTTCTCTTTTTCTGCTAAAATCATCTCCCTTGAAATGGTTAAAGAAGAACACAACAAAATTGATACTGTTACTTATTTAAGAACACGAAGAAGAATCTGATGGCATTGGCTGCCTTGATTGGATTGGATTGGATTGAGCAGGGTATGTGTATGTTATATGCATGGGAAGTACAGAAATGGGAATCTTTTTTAGGTAATCGTGGAGTATATAGTAGTAGCTTGCATCCAAAAAAAAAAATCGATTATGAATAAAATAATTCAGAAAAGGTCCTACCGGGAGTCGAACCCAGGTCGCTGGATTCAAAGTCCAGAGTGCTAACCACTACACCATAGAACCACTTGTTTCTTCGCATCGAGGATTTTATATATCTCAATACAAAAACATAATACTTCTTGGTCATTTCTTGGAAACAAACCCCCATTTCCCATAACCCTCAATGTTTGAACTTTTGCACTCCTTCTAATTCTAAATTGCATCCAATGAATTTCTTACAAGTGTGGGGCGTTACAAATTACAAAATAGTTTTGATTAATCGGATTAAAGAATAGTTGAGATTTCTAGGAAATATTAGTATGAATATTGAGCAGTATCACATGAACCCCATTAACAAATTTAACTCGTACGTGCACTCTAATAAATGCATATTTTAATTCAATTACAAGGGCAAGCTGGTTAAGCAGTCTTGATCCAAATACAAAACCACAAAAGATGCAGTAATTAATTCAAGTCGGGTGAACTACTTCAAGTCTGTAGAGAGAAGAAAGAGGGTTATTTCTTAGTCATTTTTATGTTAATTATGCTTTAGTTTGGTTTGGTTTTTTTATCTCTTTGATTTGTCAATCATATATATAACAAACGTGATTGACACGTTATTTTTGGTGGTCGTGTTTGGGGTAGTAGTAGTTTTGGTGGAGGGTCTACAGGCTAGTGGTTTTGGTGTAGGTGTTGGCATAATTGGAGGACGAGGAGAAGGTGGTGGCGACGGTGGTTAAACTCAGGTGGAGGAGAATGTGCATCTAAATGGCTTCTGTAGGTTTCAATAATGATACACTTAATGAATGATTTTTTGTGATATGAAATAGGATCGCGCTATACCCATCAAGGGTGTAGCTCGAGAGATTCTCCCAAGAAGATCATTTGACACTTTTTTCATACATTTTTTTTATACCCTTTAATATTTAAAAAAAAAATTCAAAACATCATTAAAAAACACTTAATCACTAAGTAAAAAAAAAATGGAATCGGAAAAATGTTTTGGAACCACCTCTGCCCAAATATTTTCCTATGAAACACTGTTGTCAATGTTCCATTATTTGTGAGTATAGGTGATGAACTACTGATGGATACAAGAACGGGGCAGCACATGAGCCGTGCATAATCTCTACTCCTCAATGTCCTCATTAGGTTTCCTGTCATTAGGCATATTATTTACTTTGGGTTTTGAACTTCTGTTTGTTTTTGGTTTTTTTGTTTAAATAAATAAAACTCATCTGAGTCTTTATTAATTCACATCACCTAACTCATCCGAGTGTTCAATTTCAAATTCTCAACTTTTTTTTTTGATTATTATTCAAACACAAGAATTAATACAATTTTTACAAACTTCAAAACAAAAATAAAATTAAAAAATTATATTCAAATATATTTTTTTTAATTTTATAATATTTTTATTCAATTTATTCTCTCTCATTTCTCAAAACTCAATATAATATTTATTTTCAAACTATTTCACTATTATTCACAAAATCCTGACATACTCCACACATGCCTCACATGTAGAGCATCTTCTCTCACCGCTATTATTTCAAGAGAAATGATAATTATAATCGTGAGTGTGCAAGCGATGCACAATCACCTTAAAGAAAATGAAAAATAAATTAATTTTTTAATAATAAATCTTTTTTTTTTTTTTTTTTGAATAGGTACTTACATACTCGATGTAGGATTACTCTTATTCCAAAGCTTTGTTAAAGCCCTTCTAGCTGAGGAAGAATATACAAGGGTTTGCATTCTTCTACGTATGGGCCTATTTTTGGAATGGGCTGAAGCCTTATTTGGTTAAAGGTCGGCATGTACCCAACCCGAATATTCTGATTCGACCCAAACCAGACGTCTCGGTTTCTGACTTGTACATGTACTTTGATAAATGAAATTAATGAATATCTAATGCTTTTATAACCTTATATATATATATATATATAATATTGGCAAATAAGAAAGGAAAGGGATGCTAAGGGGCAAAAGTCATTAGGGGCATAGGGCGGCTAGCAAGCCCAAAAAAAAAAAAACTAATTTTAGAACACAATTTTCATGTATTGGTAACAAGTTTTTGTTACACAATGTTTCAACATATACCCATTAATCAACATGGGAAAAGATATAGAGAAATGTTTTGGCTATAAAGAAATTTTACTAAAGTAAATCTATAAATTAATGTAGTTTAATGTAGTACGTCAAATTGTAAAGTTACTTTAATTATAAATTAAATCTAATGTATCAGATGAATTTTTGAATTTATTTTATGAATTCTTTTTGTGGTTGTAACACTTCTTATTGATATATTTTTTTAGACAATCAAGTATTGTGAGGCTAGTTGGTCAATAACTAAAATAACTTGGTAATGTGTAAATTAGTTGCACTTACTTAACATGGCACATTTGTAGATTCTTATCTCGTTGGGATTCAGTTAGTTGGATTTCCATGTTAGTAAAGTCTTTCTTGTGTTTATATCTATGGATTGATCCCAATTTAGAGAAATACGAGCATTTGACTTTATCCTTGAATCCATACGGTACGTTTGGTGTAGCTATACCTTTTAAACGCCTCCTATCACATAAGATAAATTTTATTTGCAGTCTTGAGTGGAGAACTGCGTATGCAGTCCCATTGATGAATAGGGATAAAAGGAGAAAAACATGATTTTCAAAAGGATATTATTGTAATTTTAAAATTTTTTAAACATAACTGTATGGACTTGCATGAGCAGTCTCCAGTTGGGGACTATATGTAGACTCACTACAACAAAAATAACTTTTTCGGACCAATTTTTTGCTACCAAAAGACTATTCGCAACCAAAATTAGTGGTAAATAGTCTTTTGGTCGTGAAAAATTAGTCCGAAAAAGCTGTTTTTGTTGTAGTGACTAACTCATCACATAAGTCCCTCGAGACCGCAACCTTTAGTCACCATTTATAATTCCTTCCTCACTCGCTATGCCTAGACATGATTTCTTTATTCATCGTCCGCAACTCTTTTCTCGCCCATAAAACCTATTTATACCCAACAAGATTTTTTTTCCCAAAAGTAATATTTAACAAAGCGATGATTGTCCACATGTTGAAATCCAAATATAAAGAAAAGATTTTTTTTTTTTTTTTTAATTGTTGTTCAGTAAAGAAGTATTTGGCTAAACAAAAAACTTTCGTCAAAGAAAAAACATCAGCTCATATGAAGTAATTGTCAATATTCTTGAGAGAGCCTAATCAAAGGGAATTAGTTCAAAATAATGATTGCATATTATATACAATGAACTAGCTGTTGTGACAAGTAACTAATCAAGGTTGCTAATTAACGATCACTCACATCGGGGATACAGTACGTTGCAGTTGCTCGACGTTTTGGTCATCTAGCTTGCATGATGTTAATATGAACAAAAATTTAATGGGGGCTGCTAGTAATTAATTAATTGAGAACTCCTTTGATTAGGCTCTATTTTAAAAAAGCAATTTTGGGCAGCATGCATAAGAAAAACAGCTCAGATCATGATTCATGCGGGATAACTAATTATAGCAAGCAAATTTGAAAGATAAAAGGGAATTAATTCCATGCTATATATATATTCATCATGGGTTATGATGATCAGGAGAAAAGGAATGGATCTTGGAGATCATGCATGCACTTGTGACCCCTACCGGCCAGTACTAAACGCGCGTTAATTAATCTACAAGCAATTAACTGTACGCTATATGCCAAATTCTAAAGCTAGCTAGAGAGATGGAAGAGAAGTTGCAAGATTAGTCATGATGAGCTACAACAGATGATCCTTAATTAATTCCTTCTTACAACAAGCAGAAAAGTACTTGGTTACAAAATAAAACCCAAAAACAAATTCCAAAATTTTTCCTTATACCATATAATTGTGTATTTCTTGTAACAATGGAGGAAGTAGGGTAATTTCTGATTATGTCGATCTATTTTGAAAACAGTAGGAAAATACTTAATGAGCTTAATTTGAAGTTTATCGGGAAAGACTTCAGGAATAGAGCCAAATTAGTGCCACAATCTCAATAACCAAGAATGGGTCATCTCTGAGGTTTGGAATAGCATGAATTTGAATCAAGCATCGAAGTAATCATAGTAATAGTAAACAATATCAGAATCNTGTAAAGTTGAGAATACTAAGTAGCAGTCATTCACTCACAACTAAAATTGCCAATTAGCATCTGTTTTTATGAAGCCTAGCCTTGCAGTTTTTAAGAGGAAATTGATTCTAAAGGCGCAATAAAGGAGAAATTGTCACTTTCTAGGTAGTTGCTGAAAGAGTCATATATTTATAAGAAAATACTTTAGCAACAAAGTGATTATATAAAAGTAAATTCATAAACTTATGTGTCTTGATGTAATACGTCAGATTGTAAGGTTACTTTTATTATAAAGTACTAGATCTAACGGATTTTATGAAACCACATTAATTTGTAGATTTACTTTATGCAATTTCTTTGTGTTTGTAACAATTCTCATCTTTGTATACCTCCTTATTTTTCTCCAGGCAATGCCAGATATAGTTTTAGGGTGTGTAAGTCCAGTACACTCATTTAAAAAAAAAGTGAGATCCACTATTTTAAAAAATAATAATTTTCTTTTTATGTAAATCCCAAATTTAATTATTTTTTAAAAAGAGTATGCGAAACTTGCATATTCTAGAATTTCAAATATCATTTCTCTTTATCTCCCAGGAATGATCTCCCTTGAGATGGCTAAACAGGAGCACCACAAAATTGATACTCTTAATTATTTAAGAACACGAAGAAGAATCTGATGGCATTGGCTCCCTGGACTGGATTGGATTACTGGGGCGGGTTTAAGCAGAGTATGTGTATGATATATGCATGGAAAGTACAGAAATGGGAATCTTTTTTAGGTAATCGTAGAGTATATAGTAGTAGTAGCTTTCATCCAAGCGCAATAGACCACCAAAAAATTAAAAAAAAAATCGATTATGAATAAAATCATTCATAAAAATACCGATTTCTCAGAGAAAAGGTCCTACCGGGAGTCGAACCCAGGTCGCTGGATTCAAAGTCCAGAGTGCTAACCACTACACCATAGAACCACTTGTTTCTTCGCATCGAGGATTTTATATATCTCAATACAAAAACATAATACTTCTTGGTCATTTCTTGGAAACAAACCCCCATTTCCCATAACCCTCAATGTTTGAACTTTTGCACTCCTTCTAATTCTAAATTGCATCCAATGAATTTCTTACAAGTGTGGGGCGTTACAAATTACAAAATAGTTTTGATTAATCGGATTAAAGAATAGTTGAGATTTCTAGGAAATATTAGTATGAATATTGAGCAGTATCACATGAACCCCATTAACAAATTTAACTCGTACGTGCACTCTAATAAATGCATATTTTAATTCAATTACAAGGGCAAGCTGGTTAAGCAGTCTTGATCCAAATACAAAACCACAAAAGATGCAGTAATTAATTCAAGTCGGGTGAACTACTTCAAGTCTGTAGAGAGAAGAAAGAGGGTTATTTCTTAGTCATTTTTATGTTAATTATGCTTTAGTTTGGTTTGGTTTTTTTATCTCTTTGATTTGTCAATCATATATATAACAAACGTGATTGACACGTTATTTTTGGTGGTCGTGTTTGGGGTAGTAGTAGTTTTGGTGGAGGGTCTACAGGCTAGTGGTTTTGGTGTAGGTGTTGGCATAATTGGAGGACGAGGAGAAGGTGGTGGCGACGGTGGTTAAACTCAGGTGGAGGAGAATGTGCATCTAAATGGCTTCTGTAGGTTTCAATAATGATACACTTAATGAATGATTTTTTGTGATATGAAATAGGATCGCGCTATACCCATCAAGGGTGTAGCTCGAGAGATTCTCCCAAGAAGATCATTTGACACTTTTTTCATACATTTTTTTTATACCCTTTAATATTTAAAAAAAAAATTCAAAACATCATTAAAAAACACTTAATCACTAAGTAAAAAAAAAATGGAATCGGAAAAATGTTTTGGAACCACCTCTGCCCAAATATTTTCCTATGAAACACTGTTGTCAATGTTCCATTATTTGTGAGTATAGGTGATGAACTACTGATGGATACAAGAACGGGGCAGCACATGAGCCGTGCATAATCTCTACTCCTCAATGTCCTCATTAGGTTTCCTGTCATTAGGCATATTATTTACTTTGGGTTTTGAACTTCTGTTTGTTTTTGGTTTTTTTGTTTAAATAAATAAAACTCATCTGAGTCTTTATTAATTCACATCACCTAACTCATCCGAGTGTTCAATTTCAAATTCTCAACTTTTTTTTTTGATTATTATTCAAACACAAGAATTAATACAATTTTTACAAACTTCAAAACAAAAATAAAATTAAAAAATTATATTCAAATATATTTTTTTTAATTTTATAATATTTTTATTCAATTTATTCTCTCTCATTTCTCAAAACTCAATATAATATTTATTTTCAAACTATTTCACTATTATTCACAAAATCCTGACATACTCCACACATGCCTCACATGTAGAGCATCTTCTCTCACCGCTATTATTTCAAGAGAAATGATAATTATAATCGTGAGTGTGCAAGCGATGCACAATCACCTTAAAGAAAATGAAAAATAAATTAATTTTTTAATAATAAATCTTTTTTTTTTTTTTTTTTGAATAGGTACTTACATACTCGATGTAGGATTACTCTTATTCCAAAGCTTTGTTAAAGCCCTTCTAGCTGAGGAAGAATATACAAGGGTTTGCATTCTTCTACGTATGGGCCTATTTTTGGAATGGGCTGAAGCCTTATTTGGTTAAAGGTCGGCATGTACCCAACCCGAATATTCTGATTCGACCCAAACCAGACGTCTCGGTTTCTGACTTGTACATGTACTTTGATAAATGAAATTAATGAATATCTAATGCTTTTATAACCTTATATATATATATATATATAATATTGGCAAATAAGAAAGGAAAGGGATGCTAAGGGGCAAAAGTCATTAGGGGCATAGGGCGGCTAGCAAGCCCAAAAAAAAAAAAACTAATTTTAGAACACAATTTTCATGTATTGGTAACAAGTTTTTGTTACACAATGTTTCAACATATACCCATTAATCAACATGGGAAAAGATATAGAGAAATGTTTTGGCTATAAAGAAATTTTACTAAAGTAAATCTATAAATTAATGTAGTTTAATGTAGTACGTCAAATTGTAAAGTTACTTTAATTATAAATTAAATCTAATGTATCAGATGAATTTTTGAATTTATTTTATGAATTCTTTTTGTGGTTGTAACACTTCTTATTGATATATTTTTTTAGACAATCAAGTATTGTGAGGCTAGTTGGTCAATAACTAAAATAACTTGGTAATGTGTAAATTAGTTGCACTTACTTAACATGGCACATTTGTAGATTCTTATCTCGTTGGGATTCAGTTGGTTGGATTTCCATGTTAGTAAAGTCTTTCTTGTGTTTATATCTATGGATTGATCCCAATTTAGAGAAATACGAGCATTTGACTTTATCCTTGAATCCATACGGTACGTTTGGTGTAGCTATACCTTTTAAACGCCTCCTATCACATAAGATAAATTTTATTTGCAGTCTTGAGTGGAGAACTGCGTATGCAGTCCCATTGATGAATAGGGATAAAAGGAGAAAAACATGATTTTCAAAAGGATATTATTGTAATTTTAAAATTTTTTAAACATAACTGTATGGACTTGCATGAGCAGTCTCCAGTTGGGGACTATATGTAGACTCACTACAACAAAAATAACTTTTTCGGACCAATTTTTTGCTACCAAAAGACTATTCGCAACCAAAATTAGTGGTAAATAGTCTTTTGGTCGTGAAAAATTAGTCCGAAAAAGCTGTTTTTGTTGTAGTGACTAACTCATCACATAAGTCCCTCGAGACCGCAACCTTTAGTCACCATTTATAATTCCTTCCTCACTCGCTATGCCTAGACATGATTTCTTTATTCATCGTCCGCAACTCTTTTCTCGCCCATAAAACCTATTTATACCCAACAAGATTTTTTTTCCCAAAAGTAATATTTAACAAAGCGATGATTGTCCACATGTTGAAATCCAAATATAAAGAAAAGATTTTTTTTTTTTTTTTTAATTGTTGTTCAGTAAAGAAGTATTTGGCTAAACAAAAAACTTTCGTCAAAGAAAAAACATCAGCTCATATGAAGTAATTGTCAATATTCTTGAGAGAGCCTAATCAAAGGGAATTAGTTCAAAATAATGATTGCATATTATATACAATGAACTAGCTGTTGTGACAAGTAACTAATCAAGGTTGCTAATTAACGATCACTCACATCGGGGATACAGTACGTTGCAGTTGCTCGACGTTTTGGTCATCTAGCTTGCATGATGTTAATATGAACAAAAATTTAATGGGGGCTGCTAGTAATTAATTAATTGAGAACTCCTTTGATTAGGCTCTATTTTAAAAAAGCAATTTTGGGCAGCATGCATAAGAAAAACAGCTCAGATCATGATTCATGCGGGATAACTAATTATAGCAAGCAAATTTGAAAGATAAAAGGGAATTAATTCCATGCTATATATATATTCATCATGGGTTATGATGATCAGGAGAAAAGGAATGGATCTTGGAGATCATGCATGCACTTGTGACCCCTACCGGCCAGTACTAAACGCGCGTTAATTAATCTACAAGCAATTAACTGTACGCTATATGCCAAATTCTAAAGCTAGCTAGAGAGATGGAAGAGAAGTTGCAAGATTAGTCATGATGAGCTACAACAGATGATCCTTAATTAATTCCTTCTTACAACAAGCAGAAAAGTACTTGGTTACAAAATAAAACCCAAAAACAAATTCCAAAATTTTTCCTTATACCATATAATTGTGTATTTCTTGTAACAATGGAGGAAGTAGGGTAATTTCTGATTATGTCGATCTATTTTGAAAACAGTAGGAAAATACTTAATGAGCTTAATTTGAAGTTTATCAGGAAAGACTTCAGGAATAGAGCCAAATTAGTGCCACAATCTCAATAACCAAGAATGGGTCATCTCTGAGGTTTGGAATAGCATGAATTTGAATCAAGCATCGAAGTAATCATAGTAATAGTAAACAATATCAGAATCAGAATTGTTTTTGAAGTACTATAGGGTTGGGCTCCAAAAAAAGAGATTGTTGACCTCAAAAAGAGATTGTTGAATCAGAATCATCATTTTGTTACTCATCATTATCAGAAGGAGTATCTTGATCAAAATGTTTATCAATTTTTATACACAATATTTTTTTTAAAAGAATTGTTTTCAGATTTGATATTGTTTATCTTAGTTTTGAGGTCAACAATCTCTTTTTTAATGAAAATGATTTCTCGTTGTAAATCATTAATGGAAATTTCTTTGGATTTTTTCTTTTCAAATTTTTCCAAAGTTTCTTGAAAACTAATTTTGGATTTAGAAATCTCAGGTTCTTGTCGAACCATAGTTTTCTTGAGCTTCTGAAGATACTCTTCTTTAAGCTCAGGATTATTATATTGGCTAATCAAAGTTAACAAAATATTTTTTTGATCTTTGGTCTTGGTTAAAATATTGATTGTTTTACCCGAAGGTTTACAATAAGAATCATTACATCCAAGCTTAATATCTGAAGAATTAGATAGTTCAGTCCTTGAATGATAATCAGAATCACTTGAACTAAACTCATCTATATCAGATGATTCAGAGGATTTTGATTCTAAAATTTGAATCAGTTCCTCACGATCATTGTTATCAAGTTTTAATTGATTAAGCTTGTTTTGAAATTTACTAGGTTTTTTGGTGCAGTCTTTAGAGAATGACCATACTTGCCACAGTTAAAACATTTTTCTTTTGAAGGATTTTGAAAAGTCTTTTTCCTATAAGATTTTTTTTTTTTTTAAATCAAGAGGCTTTTATAAAAATCATCATGCTTACTATTTCTTTTCTTGGTGTGAGTTTTAGCAGATTTATCAAAAGGCTTGTGCTTCTATCTAGAAGGAGCAATAGGAAGAATGCCAAATTGTTCACATAAATTTCTCATTTTATATTTGGCTTTCTTACTATTTTTCATCTATTGACGAAACATTTTTTGATCATTGCACATACTAATACCAAGCTTTTTAATTGTACTGATTGTATCACCGTATGTGTAATTATCATAATTAAGGAGTCCCGACATATTAGTAAGTTCATCTTTAACTTTGTGAGTAAATAAATGAGATAATCCATCAATGAATTTTTCTTTCCAATAGGGTTTTTTACTATCTTCCCTAAGCATTAGTCTAGAAAGAAAAACATCATGATACCATCTATAATCAAACATTTGATGGCATCTCAAATTATTTAGATAATACTAGTGCAATTAGTAATGTTGGAGGGAGTTCCAACAAAGTGTTTAGTAATATTATAGATCAAAGTATCAATACCATTAGGGATACCCCTTCCTATTGTTTGATAAAAAAAAAAAAAAAATAGGCATGTTATCATCATCATGTTTGATAGCATTTCTAATGGTATTTCTTACTTCTTCTGAGAGGTATTTATCTCACCAGTGTCAAAGCATACCAGATAATCTAGTGGTTAATAAATCAATTGTCTCAGTAATTTGATTAAGATTGTTATTATTAATATACGCATTTGCAACCATAGACATCTTGTTCAAATAATCTATCAAGATTTCATTCATACGATTTGTTAGAAGAAACAGAAAATTGAGTTTGAAAAATTCTTTCTTCAAACTGTAAATCAAGAGGAGTATGCCTAAAATACCAATTTTTTGTAATAGTCATGGGATGTTTTAATTGTGGCAAGTATGGTCATTTCTCTAAAGAATGCACTAAAAAATTCAGTAAATTTCAAAACAAGCTTAATGATCTATTAAAACTTGATAACAATGATTATGAGGAACTGATTCGGTATGTGTGTGTGCGAGCGCACTTAACTAGCTTGTCTATATATGCATGGCACCTATGAGCAAAGGATATAAAACGAAAGTAGTTCTAAGATGCAAGAGCTAGAGCTGCCTTTTATTGCTTTAGGTTTAAAGAGTTCAAACATATAGAAACTCCAAGAAAAGGGAAAAACAAGTAAAAACTATTCTTAAGTACTGCAATATATTATATATATATATATATGTTTCAGATTAATACATGCAATGAAGCACGATTTTATAATGTACATTACAAAACACAATCTCACAACAAACGAATTCATTGAATCCAAATTAATGCATGCAATGAAGCACGATTTACAGTTAAAAAAATATCCCACACAAGTAATTAAGCTGGTGAAAACTTTCACCTAGATAAACCCTAAGACTGTAGGATCAGATTTTACTGATCTGCAGGAAGTGCCCAATCATCAATCAGATTTTACTGATCAATATGTAATCTCTTTGAAAATTCTACACGGGAACTCAACTACCTTAATTCTAAAATATTATTATTATGATGAAATCATCATCTTACAGATAAAGATGGCGCATGGCTGCTGCGGGTGAGCTTTGTTACAAGTCAGGAAAGCACCCAAGGAAATGGCCGCCTGCATTGTTTTGAGCTTCTAGCACTTCATTTTCCTGGGCTATCAAAGGCAAGTTTGGATGAGGAAAGGAATTAGTTGTGGCAGTAGTACTGAACTGTGATATTGATAGCAAGTCATCCAAATTTCTCCAGTCAATGTAATGGCTGGTAATACTGCTCCTTTCGTCGTCGAAATCTTCATTAAGGGCGATACCATTGTGCTGTAAATTACCTTCTTTTGTTGCCAAACTGGTTGTTAGAGTACTAGGGCTATCTAGTTGTGGTAGCTCAATCAGTTGGTTGGTCAAAAGGTTAGTACCATGGCTGCAAACAAGCTGATCTTGACGTACTGAATTGATCATGATAGGTTGATGATCATCAAAAGTTGCAGCTTGATTTGGATTAACCTCTTCATGTGTTGTACTGCCTACTAAATCTGAAAATGCTGGAAGTCTAACTTGGCTGTTATCTCTGTGATAGTACCCATGAGCCCAAGCTTCAAAACGTTGTCTATGATTAGGACTGGGTTTCTTGAATGCCCTACACACGACCCATCCTTCTTCCTGCAGTTGCCACTGATATTGCTTATTATTTTACTAACATGCACATGAGCTTTTAACTAAAAGGGTATATTAGTTTGATTAATTTACATCGATTTCATGCGAAATGTGAGAAAGATATATATCATTCCTGAAGCGGGATGAGTAAAACATAAAAAATAGTTTTGGATAAGTAAAAGATAACAAAATTGTTTTTCAATCATATAAGAACCATAAAAATAAGAATAATACTATATACAGTTGTAGAGCGCCCAAGCACCGTGCAATCTTTTTAAAAGAGTGGGATATCTACTATAAAAAAAAATTAGTTTCTTTTCTTGTGGGTCTCGTATTTATTGATTTTTTTTTCAAAGAATTGCGTGGTACTTGCACATTCCACTCCCTGCATATACCATTTCTAAAAAAACACTCTCTACATGCTTGTTATTGCACGTTTATTTTAGAGATATTTTAACCACTTGCACGTACGTACTTTGTACTAATACTATTATTGGCCGATCGACATAAATTGGTTACTGAAGTTACCTGAGGAGGTCCATTTTCAGATGTTTGTAGCCTATATTCATGCATGATCCAGTCTGTTTTCCGACCACTGGGTGCTCTTCCCTTGTAGAAAACCAAAGTCTTTCTCATCCCTATGATTAGGTTCTTTGAGAGCACGGCCTTATCCCTTCCTGTTGCCTTCCAGAAACCGGCAGCAGTGGCTCTGTTAGTCCGTGTTCCAGTTGGATATTTTTTGTCTTTGTGACTGAAAAAGTACCACTCATTCCTTTCATCATACCCTAGCTTGCATTTGTCTGTGTAAACCCATTCAGAAAATTAGAGAGATAAGAAACCACATATATAGTACGTACCGTTTGATCTGAATTAACCAACTTCCCTAGTTAATGAATTAATGATTTCCATAGTAGCATTTTCTAGGAATCACACGAGTGCTGCAGGTTGGTTTGGTGTATAGTTAAAGCCACTTTTATGAACATATAGGTGTGAACTTGCAAAATGTAGCAATAATATTCATGTGTTTGGATTGTCAAAATGGATGGCGTGATATTCTCATCCTATCACAACATGTTATGCTATTAAAAATTGTATTTTACATTCATGAACACCATTTAATGACCTGTTCTTCTATAATATGATAGATACTATGAGTTCCAACTCCGAAACTTACCTATTAATTAGTTATTCTTCCCATGAACATCACATTAATTGACATTAATATGGATTACTCGAGTAAAAATACTGACTTATTAGATCAGGATCCGATATAATGAATCATATCATTTTCTTTAGTATCGATCCCTCCTGTAATAGGTGATCTATAACAGGAAGTTTTGATCTTTCCCATATAACATGAGTAATATTATTTGTATATCTTTCACGGGCATTGGTAATACCAAATCTGGTTTCCTGCATATTGATTGGTTTTGTTTGAAAATCAATATATGATATATATATATATATATTATAAAGTGTGTAATGCAATATTCAGGAGTTGTAAAATCTAAAATAATATCTTGTTTCTATAATTATTGCAGTTTAAAGTACCTTGGATATCCCATGGCTCGATTTTGTAGAGATCAATGTCAACAATAACATCTAGATCGATTTTCAGAGAGTTCATCTTTCTCCTCAGGTAGTAACCCACTAGTTCTTCTTCTGTTGGGTGAAATCTAAAGCCTGGTGGGACACAAGACTCCATCTGATCCATTGATATCTCCCCTGAGACAGAGACAAAACTATGAGAGAGAGAGAGAGAGAGAGAGAGAGAGAGAGAGCGATTAAGTCCTTTCAAAGCTCATGTTTGCCTTTGTACATTGTTTTTCATTCACAGAAAAACATTAGGCTATATGGGTAATGATGATGATCATACTTTGTGGGACCCATCACTGGTGCACGCATGTGTTTTATATGAATAAAAATGGCAGACCAACTGTGGAGCCCCACCAAAGATCCCAAAGGAAAAAATAATACATTTTTTTTTTGTTAAAAGGAAAAAATAATAATAAATACTAATTTAAGTGGATTTAAATTGCATGAGCTTAACAAAATCGAGAAGTATATGGAACACAAAAGTTTGCCGAAAAGCTTGACTTTGCTGGCACAAAAGCATGCTATGTTTCTTTGAGTGCAGAGCACTCCCGGCTGGCCCGGTTCGTGCTGGCATGGCGTTTGGAAAATGTTTTCACACCAACCACATATAAGAAAGCTTGCTTGTCAATGACTATTAATTACTTGCAACATGTACAGTTCTAAACTATGCAGAAAGCTGACTGTTTATATATCTCTCTCTCAAAAACTGTAAATGGCTACGATTTTCTCAAAGATAGAACATAACATAAGGCTCCTTCTTGAGACCATTCAATTTTGATCAAGGCAAAAATGCATGACAGACCTAAAACAAGCAATCA